>CP092874.1:87933490-87969597 GCA_030710605.1 Cordylochernes scorpioides | reverse complement strand
CTATGGAAATTATCTCAAGAGAAAATAAAAATGAACCTCACGATAAGTCCCAGAAAAATAAGGAAATGGAAGCCATGGATCGATTGTTGGAACAATGTAGGGAGCTTGCGTGTGAAGACGAGGAACACCGGACATGGAGCACAGGGATACGACGACCATAGAAGAGATCTAGGAGAACGACCTAGAGCAGATCACAGGAGACCTGACAGACAAGAATGGATCAAGGCCAAGAGAGGCCATAGAAAGACTGCTGGAGTGCTGCAGGACATCAGAGGACCATATCTGCGAGGGCCACAGCACTGACCAGGAGTCAAGATACCAAATGTAAATATCTTTGTTTAATTTTACAGTTATTATTTTTCGAAGTTAGTAAATAAAAATTTGTAAATAGACTGACCATTCGTTACACTTTTTAAAGAAAAACTTGTAACCTTTTTGAAAATAAATTTATTATTATTATTAATGACCTGACACTAGAACTACTTCACTTTGAAGGATGACGCACGAAGTGACCAACATTTAGAGAAATCAATGAAGAGATGATCTTTTAGACCACACCATCTTCAATGATAGAATTTGATTGAAAGGTATTTTAACCTATTTCCCCTCTTTGTGTTTACTAATGGAGAAATTCCATTGAGAGATATACTTAACGAGTGATAAATAAAGGTATATAATACTGTATAAAATATATATTATATAATATAATGCGGCTTGTGATTGTAAAACGACATTTGAAAATTATCCCGCATGTGTTTATTTTCAACGAAAAATCAAAATTTATTTTAAGGAGAAATAACGATTATTTCTAACCTTAGGGATGATATATGAAAGGATGAATTGTGAAGAGTAATGATAAACGTAAAAATGAAAGTGTCCAGGGATAGGAATCGAACCCACAGTGTTCCGCTATATAAAATATATATTGTTAAATAAATATTGTGTTGTATACCTTGTTAAAATACACTATATTGTTCTTCATATTATGATTATAGGAACAGACAAAATATAAATCTGTATATATTGTTTTAATACAAAGCAATAACGCTCCATCTATATAACAAATGAAGTCATAGTTTGATAAAATACCATTTATAAAATTCCACCCTTCAGTGGAGCATATAAAAGCAGAATCGTCCTGTTATTTTTCTTGATGATGTATCCCATCCTCGTCGCCATTGTTATTTTTCTTGATGATGTATCCCATCCTTGTCGCCATTGTTATTTTTCTTGATGATGTATCCCATCCTCGTCGCCATTGTTATTTTTATTGATGATGTATCCCATCCTCGTCGCCATTGTTATTTTTCTTGATGATGTATCCCTTCTTCGTCGCCATTGTTATTTTTCTTGATGATGTATCCCTTCCTCGTCGCCATTGTTATTTTTCTTGATGATGTATCCCATCCTCGTCGCCATTGTTATTTTTCTTGATGATGTATCCCTCTAACTATAAAAATTATCAGAACTTATAAAAAAAAAGTTTATTTTCCTTCTTTAAAAATATTTACATAGAAGCAATTTAACAAAACAAATTTAATCCAACAATTAAATAAAAACTGTTTTACATATCTCTCGACAGAATGAGTTTACTCTAGTCTCTAGTCAAAAGCCAATAAATAAATATATACACAATTTAATTATTTTTATACGACTGCGTAACTCTAAGTCCATTTACATCACGTCCAATACAGTATTGAAGCTCTAAAGAAGCGGTCTGGTAGATTAAATTGGCGAAACCGCTGGGAGGGTTCACCATTGATGAGCCAAGTCCTCCCATATATATATTTTTCATCGCAGTAAGGACAGTAGAATTTTGATTTATTTTTAGAAGAAGCATTCGCGTCTTAATGTCTTCATTCGTTATTGTTTTATTGACTGTATTGTTGTCTCTTCAATTTACAGAAATAAAAATTATAAACTTGCTCTAGGAAGATTCAGAAAAAAACTTGATATATGCATACACTAATGGACAAAACTTAAGGATTTTAAATGTATTTGATTTTGCAGTCATCTGTTTTTTTTTTTTTTTTTTTTATGAGACAGAAGCAAGCAATTTCGTTTACACTTGGTTATCTCGTGTGTATTTAATAAATGTCACTGTGTATCAAATATCTTTCAGAGTTATTATCTGAATCCCGATATACATGCTAAAAGGTATAACTTCCTTAAATTTTGTCACTGAGGGATTGTATTGATCAAATTTACAAACACAGTAGAACATCCCTGTAAAAGACACCTAATTGCAGAGCTAAATTGTCCTTTAGGAAGAGGTATCCTCTTACCGGAGAGTTACTAAATTGTAAAAATGGTAGATAAGGCACAATTTGGATTATAGATTATAAAACAAGGTAATAAGACCAAATCCAAGTAAATAAATAGTGTGTGACGTTTCGGTAACAGCGTTGTTACCATCTTCAGACAAAAGTACTGAATGAGAAACATGCTGTGGTAAAATTTCTCATTCAGTACTTTTGTCTGAAGATGGTAACAACGCTGTTACCGAAACGTCACACACTATTTATTTATTTGGATTTGGTCTTATTACCTTGTTTTGTAAAAATGGTAATTTAGCAAATGAAAACTGTTCTTTGTAGAGAGGAGTACGCTAGCGGTGTTTCCGCTAAAGGGAGGTTCTACTGTACTAAATGCAAAATAATAAGTAATTTACGAGAGAGTAGAAGAATATTGGAAACAATCTTAACTTTTATATTTTAAAGGTCCCAAGAATAAAATCTAAAATATGGATTCATACTCCCACGCACAATAATCTTCAACAAAATATTTTTATTTAAAAAAACGAATATAAAACGAACGAAATATATTTCCAATTCTATTTTTGAGTTGTATGTGTGTTTTAAATGTATATATTTTATTTTATATTTACTCTAAATTTATTGGAAATCGGGCTAAAAAAATGAATTTCAAATATTTTATTTCTAAATTCTCATTTTCTTGCCTGCCTTCTGACTAAATATAGAACCATAATAGATTAGCTTTTATTTTAAAGGTACAAAGAGTATTCTAATAAATAAAACAAAGTTGTTAAAGAAATATTGGTTATCTTTCTAATATTTCTTGTTTATTTTGTTTTACTCTGTTTGTTTAACAATCTTTTCTTTTAAATTAATTATTTGGTCATATACAGATTTTTGAATGTATACCTAATTTAGTTTTCACATATTTATTTTTATTGTTTCAATATATGTGATAACTTTATAGGTTATGGTGTCTTTTCCATGGATTAGATCAGATCGGTCCGTGCACCCTGATCACAATACCGGCCAACTGACGTGTCTTGTCCATGGAATAGATCAGATAGGTCCATGCACCCTGATCACAATACCGGCCAACTGAGGTGTCTTGTCCATGGAACAGATCAGATCGGTCTATGCACCCTGATCACAATACCGGCCAACTGAGGTGTCTTGTCCATGGAACAGATCAGATCGATCTATGCACCCTGATCACAATACCGGCCAACTGAGGTATATTGTCCATGGAGTAGATCAGATCGGTCCATGCACCCTGATCACAATACCGGCCTACTGAGGTGTCTTGTCCATGGAGCAAATCAGATCGGTCCGTGCGTCCTGATCACAATACCGGCCTACTGAGTTGTCTTGTCCATGGAGTAGATCAGATCGGTCCATGCACCCTGATCACAATACCGGCCAACCGAGATGCCTTGTCCATGGAACAGATCAAATCGGTCCATACACCCTAATCATAATACCTGCCAACTGAGGTGTCTTGTCCGTATGGATGGCCTCTTCTGGATTGATGGTGGTAGTGGTGTCTTTTCCATGGAACAGATCAGATCGGTCCATGCACCCTGATCACAATACCGGCCAACTGAGGTGCCGAATGGATGTCCTCTTCTGGATTGATGATGGTGGGGTCTTGTCTATGGAGCAAATCAGTTCGGTCCATGCACCCTGATCACAATACCGGCCAACTGAGGTGTCTTGTCTATGGAGCAAATCAGATCGGTCCATGCACCCTGATCACAATATCGGCCAACTGAGGTGTCTTGTCCATGGAGAAAATCAGATCGGTCCATGCACCCTGATCACAATACCGGCCAACTGAGGTGTCTTGTTCGTATGGATGTCCTCTTCTGGATTGATATCTGCCATATAGAGGACTGCAAGGATGGCCGGGTATATATTGTCCGGAGTGAGTTGGGTGTTGTAACAGTTATTGCAGTTCCTGTAGGATATAGTCATGTCTGGGTTTATCTTCATTCCTTTAAAATGTCCTGTTCTGATTCTTGAAATTGTTGTTAATTCTTCTTCAATGTAAAGATTGCATATGGGCTGGAGTATTTAATAGGTAAATTTCAGGATACTAGATCAACTATATAGAATAATTTGTACAATATGCCTACTTTTATTTAGCGCGCTAGCCAACAGACTATAAACAATGTTGTAGATCTGTATCTATTTGTAAATACCAGAGAGAATTATCATAGGTTTAACTATATTTATGGGGGTCGGTGGAAAGCTGGTTAAACCGTTTGGTTTTCGACTACTACGACCCGGGTTCGATTCCCGCATTGGACCCTTTTTTCTGTTTAAAAATAAATGCCCCAATGGCCCCCCCGATTCTTGCAAAAGTCCAACCCCACCAGCGAGTGCAAGTAACCAAACGGGGCTCTGGCACATTTATAAGTGCAAAGTTGAACTGCTTTCACATGTGTAGACATGTGGTGCGCTTACAGTAAAAGCAGTCGCTAACTACCCACCATAATTATCATATGGCCTGTACAAGTGTACTAGGGATAAGCAAAAAAAAACTATATTTATAAATATATTTATAATTATCTTTCTAACCTGGAAAAAGCAGGTTTCTACCAAGAAAACCAGGTTTTCTTGTATAATATGTTTACACTTTGATTCAACCAATAAGGAATCAAGGGTTTCGTTTCTCATTTCTTTCATTTCTCAAGTTTTCGGGCCAACATGCCCTTCAACGCCTAAGGCGTGTTATAATTGGATAGAAGTAGCACTTCAGGATCTCCGTGTGGAAGGGACATGTTAGCCCGGAAGCTTGAGAAATGAAAGAAATAAGAAACAAAACCCTTGATTAGATAAAAGCACAATTTGGATTATAGATTATAAACACAAGGTAATAATACCAAATCCAAATAATTGCGTGTTGGCATGTTGGCACAAAGGTTGACATGGTTAGAGCACTAAAAAATGTTCCTTACACTTGAGTGAAAAGACTCCTGATTTTTTTTTTTTTTTTTGGGAAATGATGAAGCCTTAACATGAAACCATACAAGGTCCGATGCTATTTATATAATATTTGTTGTGGCTTCTTTGCAAATCCCTCAAAACTTATTTGTACTCCCAATAAATATTTACTGTTATCAACTATTTAAAACATGATGTGGTAAAATTTCTCATTCAGTACTTTTGTCTGAAGATGGTAACAACGCTGTTACCAAAACGTCACACACTATTTATTTATTTGGATTTGGTCTTATTACCTTATGTTTAAATCCCTTGATTCCTTATTGATTAGATTAAAGTGTAAAAGCAGGGAAAAATCTTTATTATAATATGTTTATATCTGCTCTTTTCTGTTTGAAAATGTAAATCGACGAAATTATTCTTAGCCTGGATATCGCTTTTTGTATGTTGGAATAAAATAAAACATTTTGACCATTTTTATAACTTACTAGCGAACCCGGCCACGCGTTTGCTGTGGCTAAATTGTAATATGTTAAATTAACATTATACTAAACTATTCAGTACAGTAAAGTTAATATTCACTTATAAAGATAAAAATGTTTTAGCCGATCTAAAGCCCTACGGGATTGAGAATGGAACGTTACGTTAAAATTTGAAAGTGATTTTTATATATATAGATAATATAGCCCTTCATTGTAATCATTGATTATAATCACTGCATCAATAAATTTCAGTGAACTCGTTTATATGTATTGTTTTTTGTTTTCGAGATATTCTAACAGAACGTTCTCACATTTTCTGTAAAATATTTATATATGCACAAACACAGAATATAATCACTATGTCTTAATTTCGCTATAATTATTGTTATAAATGTCAAAGTTCCCAAAGTTTCATGGCAATCATCTAAAATAAAATAATACTTTTAATACTTTGCTACAATATTAAAAAGAGGGGGGCTTAGGTGTTTAAAATGTAAAATGTGCTCTAAATAGTATTACATCGAGCCTTCATAACAAACATATTTAAAATAAACCAATCAAAATATAATAATGCCGTAAAAACAGACCTTGCCACAATAATATAAAAGAAATGAAAATAAAAAAAGACACCCACGCTGAGCCTCGAACCTAGGTTTGTTACAAATATAATTAAAAAATTGTTTATGTTAATTTTTATTTTAAAAAGCCTACATTTTAAATAAAATAATATTTTTAATAATTTGCTACAATAATATAAAAGAAATGAAAAAAAAAAACACCCACGCTGAGCCTCGAACCTAGGTTGCGGGGGTACGAATCTGTGTACCTAACCTATAGGCTAAGCTTGACGTTACAAATAAGCTCATGCGAGGCTATTTTAGGCCACACGTCTGCCGCGAGGGGGCGCTGATTGCGAGTGAATTTACGTTTTATTGTAAATAAAAATGCAACGAAAGGTTATTTCTAAGAGTAATTAGCCAGAAACCATCCCGGTAGTATACTAAACATCTTCCCAAAGTTTCATCACGATTGGTTGAGCGATGTAGAAGATTATCACTGACGAACGGACGGACGGACCAACGGACCAACAAACATCCATTTTTATATATATAGAATAAGGGAGGGTCGGTGGAAGGCTGGTTAAACTCTTTAGTTTTTGCCCACTACGACCCGGGTTCGATTCCCGCATTGGACACTTTTTTCTGTTTTAAAAAAGATGCTCTAATGGCCCCTGATTCTTGCAAAAGTCCAACCCCACCAGCGAGTGCAAGTAACCAAACGGGGCTCTGGCACATTTGTAAGTGCAAAGTCGAACTGCTTTTCACATGTGTAGACATGCGATGCGCTTACAGTAAAAAGCAGTCGCTAACTACCCACCATGATTATCATGGCCTGTACCACGTGTACTAGGGATAAGCAAAAATAATAATAATAATAAAATAACTTATAAAATTTCATTTTATTTTATAAATTAAGTTAATTGTTAATATTATCGAATAAAAAATGCCTTTAAATATAATAAACTAAAACGAAAATCTTTAGTTTTTACCTAACCTCTCTTGGGAGCGCCCTTTAACACCACAGAATCTTCGAAAAAAAAGAGAATTCTTACTTTAATCTCGAATGTTTATTGTTTTTTATTTATTACCACTTTTCTTTATATATTACCATTCACCCACTTCCTTTTTATTTGCAAAAAAACACTTCGTCAAATGTTGGCGAATAGTTATGTGCCAAGATTTATATATTGTAACAAATATTGGTTATTTTACGAACAGATTACACCGGGATCTACAAAAAAAAAAGTTTTTCTTTTCCCCAAAAGAAACAATATCTAATCGTAATGTGTTTTTGTGCCGATTCCAAATATACCATTAGTTATTTTTTCTATCACGTAAGGTTTCTGGGTGACAACCTTTTTCTTTTTCGTATTGGGATAAACCCGCCGTAATAAATGTAAACAATGTTACTTAAGCTTTTTGCTTAAATATCTTTACATTAGCTAGTGGTGATAGATTTGTTTCTGAATTATTCTTGCTTGGACAAGTTGATACTGTAGATAGAGGACATTGCGACTGCTGTGGTAGAGATGCATGGGGATATCTGAAGTTCTTCATTGGACACAACAACAACAACAACAACAACAACAGAAAATTGACATAAACCCAGAGCAGCAGCTTCACACACCTAAGATAGAGGACATTGCGACTGCTATGATAGAGATGTATGGAGACATCTGAAGCTCTACATTGGACACGACAACAACAACATAAAATTAACATGGACCCAGAACAGCAGCTTTACACGCCTAAGATAGAGGGCATTGCGACTGCTGTGATAGAGATACATGGGGACATCTGAAGCTCTTCATTGGACACGACATCAGAAAATTGACGTGGACCCAGAACAGCAGCTTTACACACCCAAGATGGTGGACATTAAGACTGCTGTGAAAGAGATGTATGGAGACATCTGAGACTCTTCATTGGACACGACAACAACAACATAAAATTGACATGAACCCAGAACAGCAGCTTTACACACCTAAGATAAAGGACATTGCTGAGATAGAGATGCATGGGGACATCTGAGGCTCTTTATTGGACACGACAACAACAACAGAAAATTGACATGGACCCAGAGCAGTAGCTTTAAACACCCAAGATGGTGGACATTACGACTGCTGTGATAGAGATGTATGGAGACATCTGAGGCTCTTCATTGAACACGACAACAACAACAGAAAATTGACATGAACCCAGAACAGCAGCTTTACACACCTAAGATAGAGGACATTGCGACTGCTGTGATAGAGATGTATGGAGACATCTGAGACTCTTCATTGGACACGACAACAACAACAGAAAATTGACATGAACCCAGAACAGCAGCTTTACACTCCCAAGATAGAGGACATTGCGACTGCTATGATAGAGATGCATGGGGACATCTGAAGCTCTTCATTGGACACGACAACAACAACAGAAAATTGACATGGAACCAGAACAGCTGCTTTACACACCCAAGATAGAGAACATTGCTGCTGCTGTGATAGAGATGTATGGAGACATCTGAAGCTCTTCATTGGACACGACAACAACAACAGAAAATTGACATGGACCCAGAACAGCGGCTTTACACACCCAAGATAGAGAACATTGCTGCTGCTGTGATAGAGATGTATGGAGACATCTGAAGCTCTTCATTGGACACAACAACAACAGAAAATTGACATGGACCCAGAGCAGCAGCTTTACATACCCAAAATAGAGAACATTGCTGCTGCTGTGATAGAGATGCATGGAGACATCTGAAGCTCTTCATTGGACACGACAACAACAGAAAATTGACATGGACCCAGAGCAGCAGCTTTACACACCTAAGATAGAGAACATTGCTGCTGCTGTGATAGAGATGTATGGAGACATCTGAAGCTCTTCATTGGACACAACAACAACAGAAAATTGACATGGACCCAGAGCAGCAGCTTTACATACCCAAGATAGAGAACATTGCTGCTGCTGTGATAGAGATGTATGGAGACATCTGAAGCTCTTCATTGGACACAACAACAACAGAAAATTGACATGGACCCAGAACAGCAGCTTTACACACCCAAGATAGAGAACATTGCGACTTCTGTGATAGAGATGCAGGGGGACATCTGAAGCTCTTCATTGGACACAACAACAACAAGTTGATACGTAAGCCAACGATTCGTTTAGTAGCATTGTAGAGGAGATGGCATATTTAATCTATGAAGAACATTATTAATATTCAGTAAGACATATTATATAGATTGGTCTTTTGTCTGAATTTGCCAAAACTGGTGTTATTTTTCTTTCTTTATCACTAATAATAAAGTCTTTCACTGGGGTAATGGGGTCAGGTCTGGATAGGGTTAGGGGTCGGTGGAAGGATGGTCTAAACCGTTGGTTTTCAACCGCTACGACCCCGGGTTATATTCCCGCATTGGGCACTTTTTCTCTGATAAAAAAAATGCTCCAATGGCCCCCGATTCTTGAAAAAGTCCAATCCCACCAGTAAGTGCAAGATATCAAACAGGGCTCTGGCACATTTGTAAGTGCAAACTACTTTTCACATATGTAGACATGTGGTGCACTTACAGTAAAAGCAGTCGCCTACTTCTACCAAGCATTATTATTATGGCCTGTACCACGTGTATTAAGGATAAGTAAAAAAAAGGTAAGCCATATTATACAGATTGGCCTTTTGTCTGAATTTGCCAAAACTGGTGTAAAGGCTCGTTCTTTATGACCACTAATAAAGTATTTTACTGGGGGTGATAAACATGATGTACTGTGTTCTGATGTATAATTAAAGGGATAGAGGTGTCTCCTTAGGTAAACACACACCTACACATACATATATATATGGAAGCAATGGTCGCCTCTCCCGTCAAAATTAACGTCAGAATCTGACGCCATCTATTGACCGTCACCGCAACTAGCGGCCTCGGGTCGGTGACAAAGCCACAACAGCAACTTTGGCAAACTGAAAAGCGTCCACCTAGAGACCATGGTTTCGGGCTAATGGCCCTCGTCAGTCTAAGGGCGGACTTTATTCCATGAGATCCACACGGGATCTAATGGAATCTTGACAATCTGCCAAAGAGGTGTTTAGCTGGCAAAGTGGCTGGGCCAAATCTATGGCTAAATTATAGATGGAAATTTTGCCGGGAGGAAATTGATCTAAAGAGACAAGGGTCGCCTCTCCCGTCAAAATAGATTTCTAAAACCAGACGCCATCTATTGACCGTCGCCGCAACTAGCGGCCTCGGGTCAGTGACAAAGCCACAACACCAGCTTTGGCAAACTGAAAAGCGTCCACCTAGAGACCGTGGTTTCGGGCTAATGGCCCTCGTCAGCCTAGGGCGGACTTTTCAGTTTGTCAAAGCTGGTGTTGTGGCTTTGTCACTGACCCGAGGCCTCTAGTTTCGGCGACGGTCAATAGATGGCGTCTGGTTTTAGACGTCTATTTTGACGGGAGAGGCGACCCATGTCTCTTTAGATCAATTTCCTCTCGGCAAAATTTCCATCTATATATATATATGTGATACCATAGCGCGCCATCTGTTATGAGAATTTGAAACTATTTTAGACGCAATTATCTACTGCCCTTACTGCAATGAAAAATTAATGGGAGGGCCTGACTCATCACTGGTGAACCATACCAACGATTTCTCCAGTATAATCTACCATACCGCTGTAATATTTCATTTTTCTGTCTTCTTTTTATCCCTATACTGAAGCGAACCTCTTGAAAATGGTATTTTTGAATGAAATATGGATACACACGAAAGCTTTGAGGACAGAAGAAATACATATAACTATAAATATATAATAAATAATATACTATATATATATGAAAAATCAATAGAAAAAAAAATAAAAGATAAGTGGGCCAGGTGTTGATATTTAAAATAAAGAAGGCATCTCCTGACCACAAGCATTTTTATATTATATATTTTATATATATATATATTAAAAAACGAAATAAAAAAAATAAAAGATAAAAAGATCAGGTGTTGAAATCAATATTAAAAATGGCATATCCTGACTAGGAGCACATGTGCTTTACAGAAGGCAGAGCGCCATCTGGTGGAACAGAAATCAACTAAACATTGATTTAACCTGTTCCCTGATATTTGGCCAACCCAATTTCTTGATAAATCAAGAAAAGCCATCCACGAATATATATATAATATTTTATGTTGATTTTAGAATATTATTGAGAGATATAGAATTATTACTAGCTGATTATTTTGAGGAGACATGGGTATATATATATGTTTCTGATATTGCAGTCATGGTAATAATAATATCAACACTTTAAATCATTATTTGCTTCAATATTGAGCTGATAGATATAATTATATAAAACCTTACTTAAGGCGTTGAAGAATGAATAAAACAAAATATTACATATTTACATATCTACAGAAAGATTTGAGCCGGCCAACGGGAAACAACAACAATTAGTTTAAATAGGGAAAGGGGCGACATGTGGCGGTCGACTTTACAAAGTATTTTATTCTAGAAATTATAATTTTAAAATTAAATAATTTTTATATAATATATATACGTGTTTAATTAAAAAGGCATATATTGGATCAAAATATAATTTATTTTACCAATATTTCAGCTGGCTGAACGCCAACCTTTATCAAGGTGAATATTGGTAAAATAAATTATTTTTTGATCCAATATATGCCTTTTTAATTAAAGATTTATCTATTGATTGCTCTATTTTCAAAAATATATACGTGTGTGTGGACATAGTTCAGAGTTATGAGAATAGCCTTATGAAGTTATTCTATCCATTAATACAGCTTATCCAGTACAATCACATACATAAACCTAACTAACAAAACGACCAGCCTAATGGAATACAAACAAGGCAATAAACCGTACTCTTTCTCCACGTGCCCTACGTGCTATACAAACTGATTTGATGGGACCATTGAACAAAAACTTTGAAATCTTCATTACATCTCTTCAAACTGGATGAAAGACTATCTCTTAAACCTCACACACATACCAACTTTAAAAAATCGGTAATGTAAAACGGTCCAATTTGATAAATCTATAATACGCTAGAAACTGACACCAAACTAGGCATTAATATATTGTAGCGTAGAAATCAAGTCTTTGTATATCTGAAGATGTGAAAGTATTTATTGATGACGTCACGGCGACTAGTCGACAATTATTAACAAATCAACTCCTACTACGAGTATCTACAGCTACAGAATATCGAGCAAGCAAGCTAGGTAACTAAATGATGATTTTACAAATATGAAAAATATATCTGTTTCAAATATTTTCATTGAATAATTAAATTAAATAATAAATTATTTCTTCGCCACAATATTATGAACTAATTCAATATAACATTTTAATATAGATAAATAATTATTCCTGAATTGAAAATTATAAGAAAAAACATGGGGAGGGGGGGGGTGAAGGAAGACGAGTTTCTTTTATTGATGCATAGGTGCAAGCTTTCGGGTAAAAACCCTTCAATTTCGCGCTTCATTGCTCGCCTGTTGAAGGGTTTTTACCCGAAAGCTTGCACCTATGCATCAATAAAAGAAACTCGTCTTCCTTCACCATGTTTTTTCGTCTAATAACATTTTAAAATATCAAAAAAATGTATAGGAGGTTAAGTTTTTTTTTTTTTTTTTTTACTTATCGGACGCGATATCCCAGCTTGGGATACTTGCGCCTAAATACATTTCAGCAGCTTATATACAATTCCTTTTATCTTTAAACAAAAAACCATATATTGGATCAAATTATTATTTATTTTACCAATATTCCAGTTGGCTGAACGCCAACCTTTATCAAGGTGTTATAACATATTTAATGTGTGCCAAACTTATAATACCTTGATAAAGGTTGGCATTCAGCCAACTGAAATATTTGTAAAATAAATTATATTAGTAAATTAAATTTTATTGCCATCTATCGTTAAAATTTTACACAAATAAATTTACTGGCAATGCGTTTCTTTTAAATATCATCAAATATAATCTCTACAGACCTTACTGCAATAATTTGGCGAAACCGCTGAGAGGGTTCACTACTGATGAGCCAAGCCCTCTCATTCAATAACTCATATCATTGCAGTAAGGTCTGTAGAGATAATATTTTATGATATTTAAAAGAAACGCATTTCCAGTAAATTTATTTGTGTAAAATTTTAACGATAGATCGCAATAAAATTTAATTTACTAATATATATTGGTTATGAAAACATATTTTGCGGAAGAGCTTTGCTCGATGCAATACCTTGAAATTATATGTATGTACCTCTACAGACCTATAAGCTTATGTCCATAGTTCACTAAACACCCCTAAGCTGCCTTCCATAGAAAATGCAGGGTATATAACAAAACCAGTCCAATACAATAGTAGAGCGGTCTAGAGATTAATTTGGCGAAACCGCTGAGAGGGTTCACTACTGATGAGCCAAGCCCTCTCATTCAATAACTCATATCATTGCAGTAAGGTCTGAAGAGATAATATTTGATGATATTTAAAAGAAACGCATTGCCAGTAAATTTATTTGGGTAAAATTTTAAAAATAAATTATAATTTGATCCAATATATGTCTTTTTATTTAAAGATTTATTTATGGATTGCTCTATCATCAAATATCCTTTACATACAACTCAATAAACAAGACTAAAAACAAAATTAAAACTGAAAGGTTGGTTTTCTCAAACAGAAAAGAAAATCTAAAATGAATTTACAAATATTATTTGAATTTTACATAGTTGTCTTTGTTATATACAAATTCGTACATTTCTTCGATGGGATAAAAATGATTACTTCTGTAGCTGTGAAAGATTGGACATTCTATCAATAAATGTATTGAGTCTTGGTTTTTCTTTTCCACAGAATCAGCTAGGATCATCCGTAGCCCCGATTAAGTTTCTTGCACTTTTTGAAATTCTTCTGTAGGTTGGTTGAAATGTATGATGAATGATTTAGGGTAAACAGATAATATATTATATTTTTAACGATAATCTGCATTTTTATTCTTCTGTTTTATATTTGGAGGTATAGAACAATGCCGTATAAATTATTTTAGAAATGGTTTTAAGTTTTGAAAATAAAGCAATCCATAAATAAATATTTAATTTAAAAAGGTATATATTAGATCAAAATATCATTTATTTTACCAATATTTCAGTTGGCTGAACGCCAACCTTTATCAAGGTATTATAACTTATTTAATATGTATCAACAACAAACTCAGAGCCACATAACGTCAACAGAATTAAGTTTTAAAAATATTTTTTTTTTTATATTCAATGGTCCATAATATAAATATATATATCAAATTTTTTCTCCCCATTGAATATAACAAAAATAAAATAAAATTTAATTCTGTTGACGTTATGTGGCGCTGAGTTTGTTGTTGACACGCAATAAATGTGTTATAATACCTTGATAAAGGTTAGCGTTTAGCCAACTGAAATATTGGTAAAATAAATTATTTTTTGATCTAATATATACCTTTTTTAATTATGGTTTTAAGTATGTTGATTTATGGCTAAGCGGGCAATATGAAGAAAACCCTGTAATTAGGTATAAATTTTAGTTTGTAATGAACTGTTATTTGCAATTTTCCTCCAAGGAACTTAGATTTGGATGCTTTTTCGTAGTATTTTAAGGTTTTAAAAACACCAAAATAGTTATAATAAACTTAAATGTTTATTTAGGTTAGAAAAACAAAGCTTTTTTATAGATAACGTAAGAAAAAATCTTTTATAATAAAATCAAACAAGTAAAGCAATGGTCAAAAACATTTAAAATCGTAACCTCAAATATTTTGACATTTTAAAATTATAAGTCAGGGGATGAACTTTCATATCATATGCGGAATTCAAATAATATTTGCATTTTGTACAATCTTTGTGTTCAGTCTTTTTGACCGAACAGGATGCAATTAAATTATTTTATCTCGACTTTTAAGCCTTTTGTTTCTGTAACAAACTTTTCCTCATATTGAAAGGTTTCCTATTAAAGCCTTACCTGAACGTAAGCTTCTGATATTATTCTTATTTTTTACAGGATGGGCTTTTGGAAACGTCGGTAAAAATTTCTTTATTTCTGATCTTTAGCATCGATAAGGTACAATTTGGATTATAGATTATAAACACGAGGTAATAAGACCATATTCAAATAAATAAATAGTGTGTGATGTTTCGGTAACAGCGTTGTTACCAAAACGTCACACAATATTTATTTATTTGGATTTGGTCTTATTACCTTGTGATCTTTAGCATCGTAGAACAAGATCATGTAATTCAAACGAAACTAACTTTTCTGCCAAGTGTTTTTGATCATTAGAGCTTAATTCTTATTCAGATTTGATGGCATATTTTCTTTCAGTTTTCAGTGATACCTAAGTCCTTTAGTTTTTCCATGCTATCTACATTTATTCCTTGAATTCATTCATTGAAATAGATTCTTAGTTTAAAACGAATTCTTTTCAAGAACGTTTCTCAGTCTTACAACGCTCTAGGAAGATGTTTTTGATGCGCTTGAGAATTAACTTGCACGACTTTATCAGTAAGAGAATTTTAATATGTTTTTTTGTAATCGCTCCACCTCACATCTGGCTCAAGTGCAATTAACTGCGTCATCTCATATGGCAGTAGCAGGTGTGAGACATGAGCGTCATCTTTTGGCTTGCCTCTCTTTCAACAGAATTTAAAATCAATTTAACATTCCTTTTAGGGCCTCAAACTTGTGCATTACCTGCACTGGAGTAACTGAGAAATTCATATTTCACCTATACCTCCATTGAATAATAAGATTTATATAAAAAATATTGAAACACCTTTCGAATCGGTCCTGAATGCTGTTGTTGGATTCTGTGCTGCCTGGAGTTTTGGGATTCTCTCTATGCTTTCTTCCTGTGGTGAATCTGTATAAGACCGGTGGTCTTAATATAGCTGTATGTGTATTTCAGGGTATTGTGGCCACAGGACATACGTCTGATTTGGAGCCTGTTGTTGGGTTCTGTGCGGCCTTGAGTATAGGAACTATATCTATGCTTTCTTCCTGTGGTGAATCTGTATAAGACCGGTGGTCTTAATAAAGCTGTATGTGTAATTCAGGGTATTGTGGCCACAGGACATACGTCTGATTTGGAGCCTGTTGTTGGGTTCTGTGCGGCCTTGGGTATAGGAACTCTATCTATGCTTCCTTCCTGTGGTGAATCTATATAAGACCGGTGGTCTTAATAAAGCTGTATGTGTAATTCAGGGTATTGTGGCCACAGGACATACGTCTGATTTGGAGCCTGTTGTTGGGTTCTGTGCGGCCTTGGGTATAGGAGCTCCATCTATGCTTCCTTCCTGTGGTGAATCTGTATAAGACCTGTGGTATTAATAAAGCTGTATGTGTAATTCAGGGTATTGTGGCCACAGGACATGCTTCTGACCTGGAGCCTGTTGTTGGGTTCTGTGTTGCCTGAAGTATCGGGATTCTATCTATTGCTATTTCCTGTGATGAATCTGTATAATACCAGTGGTCTTAATAAAGATGCATGTGTGCATTACTAAATAATAAAGAAATTTATATTTTTATAAAAGTATATCACAATTTGAGATTGAATATAATTTATACGAAGCATATTAAAAGCGGCGGGGTCGATCATTATGAATTTCAAACTTTGCAATTTTTTGGATGTTTTTCTTTATTAAAAAACTTATTTAACTCTCATTTTCAAATTTGTCCATTGTGTAAACAAAATTTCAACATTATTGCAGACCAGTTAGAAATCTTAAAATTCTCCTACTTGCTTAATCACGATGTCAATGTTAAGTTTTCAAATTGTCAAACTTATTAGTGGCCTGGAAATATGTTAAATAGTAGAATTAGATTATCTAATAAAAGATTAAAAGGTTAAGCTATCTAATCAAATATAAAGTATATATAAAAAGAGATGAGAGATGATATCAAAGCTAATATTAGGAAATTACATTTATTAATTTTGAAAATAGAGTAATCCATAAATAAATCTTTAATTAAAAAGGCATATATTGGATCAAAATATCATTTATTTTACCAATATTTTCAGTTAGCTGAACGCCAACCTTTATCAAGGTATTATAACATATTTAATGTGTGTCAACACATTGTGTTGTTGACACACATTAAATATGTTACAATACCTTGATAAAGGTTGGCGTTCAGCCAACTGAAATATTGGTAAAATAAATGATTTTTTGATCTAATATATGTCTTTTTAATTAAATATTTATAAATTTAATTACCATTTATTATTCACCTGAATATAAAATATAGCTAGAAGCCACTCGATTTATTTGAGGTCGTTTATTTATTGTTGTTTACACGAAAAGAGAAATTGAAGTATAGGAACCCTCCCTCTACTCTGTTTAAATAGATTTATCCCAAAATGGATTTTTGGCGTGATAAGGAGAATTAGATAGCGGCCGAACCGCCTCTTTGAGTTTACCAAATACCTATTTTATTCTTATATGAGTTTTAGTATCTTTTAGTGAATCCCCCTGTTGATAAGGTGGCGTCTACATCATTTTAAATCGAGTAGATCCATCTCTGGTACACCCCCATTCCTAACGAATATTATTTCCACACCCTTAATAGGAAGAACAAATGGCTATTTCAATATTACGAACAGGACATCTTAGAATGCTCAAATTTAATGGAAAAATCAAAACATTCCTGAAATGCCTCAAATGCGGTTCCCAACCAGCCAGTCCTGAACATCTATTGAATTGTATCAAATCCTCCAAAAAAGACATCTGGGAAAACACCAGGACTATAATAGAAAAGATGAGACAATGGGACCTAATGGAGATCATTTAAACAAAACTTGAGGAATAAGAAACAACAACACAACAAATCGAAAATTTGTCCCCTTTGTGGAATCATTTATGACACTCACGGTCTCAGGATCATTCAAATCCATTCCATTTGATCATTTGTTGAAAAAAGTGAGAATATATATGAAAATTGAAGCTATTATAGACGCGTATATTTCTTTTCAAAATTAAACAATTATGTGGAAGAGCGATTGCTCGAAGCATATTATATATTTATAATTATATGTAATTCTACTGTCCTCAAAGCTTATGTTTATAGTTCATTCAAAATACCCATTCCGAAGTGTCTAACATCAGTATCACTATAAACGGAAGATAAAAAATGCAATATAACAGCGGTATGGTCGATTAAACTTGCGATACCGCTGGTAGGGTTCACAACTGATGAACCAGGCCCTCCCTATAATTTTTCGATTGCAGTAAGGGCATTAGAAATTGTTTAATTTTGAAAATAATCATACCGCCTATAATAGTTTCGAATTTTCATAACAGATGGCGCGCAAATGCATAATTATATATATATAAACAAAAAAGGCATATCCTGACAGCTTAATGAGCATTTTGGATAGCAGAGCACCATCAACGTTTAGTTGATTCCTGTACCACTAGATGGCGCTGTGCCATCTAAAAACGCTCATGTTAGGGATTAGGATGTGCCTAATTTTCTTATAGTATTATGTAGGGTTTAAAATGATTTGACCGATGATTAATTGATTTCTTTTCTATTGTAATTTTGGTTATTTCTATAATTGCATCGTTTTATAGATTTTCTGTGTTATATTATCAAGATATTTGGTTCTAGGATAATTATTATTGTGTACTATATCGAGTCTTTATTAGATTAATCAAATATAAATCTCCGAGAATAGATTTCTTTATTACACTTTTAACAAGTTTACAAGTTTTCGGGTTTTAAACGACCCTTATACAGTTAAAAATATTTAGAAAGGGAAATTTAAAAAAGAAAATACTTGTAGAAGGGTCGTTTATAAACCGAAAGCTTGTAAACTCGTTAATAGTTTTGCTCGAAGTTTATATGTTAATTTTGTAATTATTCTTTTTTTTTTTAAATTCATAGAAGCATTTTTCTGGCAGACATATTCAATTTTTTATCATTTTATTTTTATTTTTCTTAGTTATCAAATCATTTTGCAATTGTAGTTTCCTTTTTGTTTTGTTCCCTTTTAAGCAATAGAATATATAGAACTAAGGTGTGATATTCAATTCAAACATATGGAACCAACATCGTTTCATTTTTAAAACAAAGCAAAATCATAAGCTTATGCAGCTTTCAAATTTTCACACCAGTATAATAAAAAAAACTTATCCTCGGAGATTTATATTTGATTAATCTAATTGATACATAGAGGATTATAATTCTAATAGCATATTTATATTGTCCATAGTTAATATTGTCGCGAAATTTGTTTAGAGTGAAAAAATAAAAGTAATTGTTTATTATTAAATATGTACATTTTTAATAGTTCGATGTTATGTAAATTTTGTAACTATATATTTATTTCCTTTTCTTTAGATAAAAGGTAGAAAGATATCACTCAATTTTCTAGCCTTAATTTAATAATAAAACCTATTGAAATAGCTCTGTGTACCTCCATTCAATTGCGACAATATATATATCGTATTTTAGTTTTATTCTATAGTGAATACTAAAACAATATCTCTAGCTGCATGAAGATATTGAAGTAAGGTTATTTTTTAAGTTTTCACTATCTTCAACCTATACAGATTTATTTTTATAAAGTTCAAAACGGCTGAAAAGTTTAAGCTAGGGAAACACCTTCAAGCAGAAATATGGAGAAAATAAAGGCAATATTGAAAAGTCAATAACTGAGGGAAATATCGAATTTTCTTATTGTTTGATTAAAATGGATATGAAAAAAGGTATACAATAGAAATGTTTCGATTGAAATATAAATGCATACTATTAAATCTCAATTTAAAATAAAATTGAAATTTTTAATTAAGAAAATGTTATTAAATTGTGAAAGTTGTATTTAAATTATTTACGAATAGTTTTTCGATAAAAAAAAATGTCCAATATTGTATTTAAATTACAGATGGTGTTAAAATTGAAATACAAATACATTTGTTCTTTTTTGAAAATAAAGCAATCCATAAATAAATCTTTAATTAACACACATTAACTATGTTACAACACCTTGATAAAGGTTGGCGTTCAGCCAACTGAAATATTGGTAAAATAAATGATATTTTGATCCAATATATGCCTTTTTAATTAGACATTTGTTCTTAAAACATAAAAGTGCAAAACATAGAATATCTCAACAAAATATAGTGGTATATTATTTCTTAGTTAAAACTTGTAATCTTAAATTTCATTTTAGTTTTATGATTAAAATTTATTTTCTTAAGTTACACACACACACACACAAAATATAATTTTTTCAAAATATGAAATGTTATCATTTAAATTCGAAATATATTTAATATTATAATTCTGTTTCAAACTTTTAAATGTTGATATTTTACATTTAAATACAGTATCAAATATCATTATACCGATATCGATTTTTATAACTTTGACATATCCTTGTTAAAAAAAAGTTAATAAATATCAAAAGATCACGCGATATATTAAACTTTAAATGTAAACATACACGTTCAAAACATCTTTATGAATTTTTGTTTTGAAAATAGAGCAATCCGTAAATAAATCTTTAATTAAAAAGGCATATTTTAGATCAAAATATAATTTATTTTACCAATATTTCAGTTGGCTGAACGCCAACCTTTATCAAGGTATTATAACACATTAAATGTTATAATACCTTGATAAAGGTTGGCGTTCAGCCAACTGAAATATTGGTAAATTAAATGATATTTTGATCCAATATATGCCTTTTTATTTAAAAATATTTATGAATATAATTCCATTAATGAAATCAACAATGACTTATTTAAATTCATATAAACGAAATTTATCGGTAAAACAATCTCAAAATTCAAACGAATACAGTAAGACAAATTATGATGCAACACATCCTCGTTCAGATTTTAAGGTTAGTGACCTGTATTAAATTACAGATATTTTTACCCCAATACAGAAAAATTAAGCATTAAATATAATTGAATTTATACTATACTAAAACAGTTGAACTTACTTTAATGAAATAGACCAAATCAACCTCAAATAAACAAAAAGAAATGTACATCTAAATCAATTGAAACATTTTTATCTTTTGGAAAATTTTAAAATTAAGCAGCATATGCAAAATAGGTGTTTACAATAAAATAATCAAACACATAACCTGAAATAAACATTTAAAAAAAAAGAATTGAAACATTTTTACTTTTTAGAAAATCAAAAGTTAAAACATCTTGTATGTAAAAATGTCCAATAAAAGACATATTCTAAAATAAACATTCGAAAATATTGAAACATTTTCACCTTTTAGAAAATTAAAAAATTAAACATCATATGCAAAATAAGTGTGTCCAATATAACAATTAACACAAACCCTGAAATAAACATTCAAAAATGAATTGAAAGATTTTTACCTTTTAGAAAATTAAAAAAGTAACCATCATATGCAAAAATATCCAATAAAACAATATATATATATATATAACACATACCACGAAATAAACATTCAAAAAATAAATTGAAACATTTTTACCTTTTAGGAAATTTAAAAAATAAAACATCTTATATGCAAAAATGCCCAATAAAACAATAAAACACATAACCTGAAATAAAATTAAAAAAAAAAGCATTTTCATATTTTAGAAATTTAAAAAATAGGTGTTTCCAATAAAACACATAATATGAAATAACTATATGTGGAACAAACCTATTTTTATTCGTTCCATATTTATTAGATACAAATAATCCTATTTCTAAATCTATGCAAATTTAATAAATTTTGATGAGATTGTAAACCTACAATAGCCCATTATGTTTCAAATTTAGTTCAAAATAACCCTTCCATTCAAATAGTTCAAAATTATTACATACAACTTTAATAAGAGAAAATGAACAATTATTTATCCCCTTTTAAAATATGTAATTTTATCTATGACCATTTTATGTAAATATTAAGCAATTTTTTTACACATTTGACTTTTTCTTGTTGTTTAAATAAAATGATAATTCTTTATTTAACTTTAATTCTTTGTGTTTTAAATGGACTTTTCTTGTTTCTTTAATTTTTAGGGATTTACTTTTTCTTTGTTGACATATGGCTGTTTTTTATAATTGTTTTTTGCTTACGCCTAAAATGTATGAGAATTGCCAACTAAGATTTGCCATTATAACTAGGTATTTTCATATAGTTTTCTATGTTCTTTTACATTTTCCATTCAAAATTATTCTATATAATAATTGTATCTCACATTTTCCTTTTTTTTTCTTTTTAAATATTGTCATTTTTATTAAATATATTAGATAATTCAAAATATATTTTGAACAGTTTTTTATATAAATTGGTATTTAATTAAAAAGGCATATATTGGATCAAAATATAATTTATTTTACGAATATTTCAGTTGGCTGAACGCCAACCTTTATCATATTATATTTTGATCCAATATATGCCTTTTTAATTAAAGATGTATTTATGTATTGCTCTATTTTCAAAATAAATTGGTTTAGGTCAATTTTTACTTTACTCAAAAATTAACCAATATATTTATTATATTCGGAAATTCTCTCAAGTAAATTTTATCATATTTTTATAAAGGCTCAAATATTCATCATATTTCCCGTTACAAGCTGGTTTACGCTTTAGCTTTTATATAGTTTCCTTCTTTAAAATAGGTATTTTTATAGGTTGAATAAAAAAAGACGAAAATATCAATATATATTTAGCTTTAGAATATTTCCTTGAACTTTTTAAAAAAACTATCTAAAGCTTTTTTGTGCCTCTCGTTATTCATTCATGAATCGAACTAATATTGACACAGACGAAATATCAAATAATTTTGATTATAATATAAATTATAACATTAAGTCTTAAAATAATAAATTGAGATTTATGGATATTTAATTCGAAAATTACCTTTTGTGATGATATATTTGATCCTAAAAAAGCTATAATAAACAATTATCAATTGAAACTATTGATTTTAATTTGGGAAGATGTTTGTATAAAATATAATAAATAAATAATGCAGTATAACCAGAGATTATATTTAATTAAAGAGATCACAGAATGTACTATATATATTTATTTTAGTTAATTAAATTGGATTAAAAATATATGAAATAGGCTCATTCCTATTAAAATATTTATTTAAAAAAAACAGTAAATATTATCTAGTGTGTATATAATTGCTAAAATAACAAATAATATTATATTATTTAAATTACAATAAATAATATATTGTAATTAATATTTAAAATTTCTTTTATTAAAATGCGATATGTTATTATATTTAAAATGTTTTCTAAATAAAATGTTTTGAAAGTAAATAAAATACATATTTATGATACGTCATAATTAAATTGTAAATATTGTGAGTTTTCTATATCGTTGATATTAACCAATAGTCAAGTTACATATACAAGCTGTCTTCCAACTTCAAAACTTCCCATTTTATAAATCATTTATTTAGATATTTTAGGTTCAATGAATATATCACACAAGTTAGCATTCCCGTGTCAATATACTCGAATTCCTCTTAAGCACATGCCACGAGCTAATGTCCTAATTAACCATATTCAAAATTGAGCATAATTATTGGAGTTTCAGGATGGAAATATTCTTTCAACAACTTTTAATTTTATAAATTGTTTATTTAGATATTTTAGGTTCAATGAATACATCACATAAGTTAGCATTTCGTTGTCAATATACTCGAATTCCTCTTACGCACATTTGACAAGCTAACATTATTCAAAATTGAACATAATTCTTGTAGTTTCAGGTTGACAATTATCTTTCGAAATTCTAAATGAATATTGATGCCTTAGATTATTATCTTCACGCACAAATAAATCCATTGCAATATAAACCAAAATGCTATCTTTTGCTAAGTTTTCTATGAGTATCAATAATATTTTTAGAAAAATTTATAAAAAGGCTAGATTTTAGGCAAAATAGGATAGTTTGTAGCTTGGCTATATTGGAAAAAAAATCCACGCCATATATAAAACAGCGATTAAGACTATATAAGGGAAATCTCAATGGTATTCTATATAATGATTGATTATACTGGTTATAAAAGGTATACAATATGCAAATTAAGAATAATATAAAAGTGTTTATTATAATCATTTAAATATATAGAATAACTGCCATAATTTTCATTTTTTTAAATCAAGTAATAAATGAAAATGTTGCTACTAATGTGTGAAATATTTTTATTATATTGTAAAATTCTGTTATCAAATGTAAAATGTTGTTATTAAAGAAAAGTAATTCTTATTATCATAGTTCAAACTGTTATTTTTTAAAATGGTTATCATTAAAATGTAAACGGTTGTTTTTAAAAGTGCAAAAAAAACAATATATAAATGAAAATATATAATGCACTTCAAAATACCTTATTATAACTGTCAAATACAAATTTCAAATTTTATAAAATGTCAAGATTTGAGAATTGATTTTGCATATATATATATAAACGATAAAAATAGAACGCAGAATAAAATAAATCTAGTAGACAGTGTAATCATTGTTTACTTTCTATGCAGGTGTTTTTAGAAATGGTTTAGCAGACGAACAGAAGATGTTAAAGCATACGATGAGACTCCTACCTGGGTAGGGACGATCAATGGTTGGCGGCGCTAGTGTCGCTACATCGATCAACCACGTGTTCTTCTGCAACGTCACCTCAAAGTCTTATTACTTTTCCCATTAGAACCTTTAGCATGAGAACACATTATGGGAATTTAATATATTTTCCTTGTAAATTTCGCCAAGCCTAATTTTACTCCCTTTTTACTATGATTCTCTGTTTTACATTTTGATGATGGTTGGTTTTCCAATGGCAAAACTCTCTGGTAAATTGGCTATTTTACAACAAATTTTCTTGCAAATACTAGCTAAAATTATTTCTGATTTTAAGTCATTTTCGTTTTTTTTTTTAGAATTATGAGGGAAACATTTATTTTTAAATTTGCGCGTAAAGATATTTTACCCTAATTTGAAACCATTTTAAATTCTTCGAAGTTATATGTGACATTTTCTTGAATTTTTTAGCAGACGAAGTAACGATATGTCGATTTTGTATTGCATTAGCAAGCCGCGAAAAATCTAACAACATAAACATTATAAATTAAGCCATAAATAAAATAATTGCAAATATTTGCGTGCTATATTTTATCAAAATATTTTTAGGTGAAAGAAAAAGCAATCCTTAGATATTCAAAATATTTATTTCTATACCAATTGATATATTGTAAAACATTTGACAAAATTATTTCGTATATTTCTAATAATTCTATATTGTTATTATTATTTTATTTTAAGAAGCAACAGTTTACACACAATAAGAAAAGTAATGGCCACTTGAAAGTGAAATATTTACATAGTAAAAATTCCACACATACGAAATCATAATAAAATAAATTCTTAACAAATAATAAATAACATATTTACACACCCTAGAACTTCTATCTAAAGGACACAGAGTCTTAGAGTTAAAATTTCCTTCAGAGAGATGTCTAATCTTACTTAAGAAACGCTAATTAATAATAACTAATTAATAAAAATAGTTTTTAAAATATTTTTTTAAAATTCACCAAAAAGAATAAAATAAATGTTTCAGCTACTATCATTAAACAATTAGATTTATTTATTCATTTATTTTTGAAAATAGAGCAATCCATAAATAAATCTTTAATTAAAAAGGCATATATTGGATCAAAATATTATTTATTCGACCAATATTTCAATTGGCTGAAAGCCAACCTTTATCAAGGTATTATAACATATTTAATGTTTATTCTATTGACGTTATGTGGCGCTTAGTTTGTTGTTGACACACATTAAAATGTTATAATACCTTGATGAAGGTTGGCGTTCAGCCAACTGAAATATTGGTAAAATGAATGATTTTTTTGATCCAAAATATATGTATTTTTATTTAAATTAGATTTATATGAGTAAATATAATAACGATGTGGGGTACGATCATCGTATTTTGAATGAATTTGTAAAATACAAGTTTTTTTGTGAAATTTAAAACATCTTAATAATTGATTCGTATTTATATAGCATTAAATTAGAAATTCATGATGATTGTCCCTTGCAGCTTTTATATTTAGTCAAATGAATCTAATTTTTCATGATTTTGTTCTGTAATATATATTTTTACTTTTTAAAATAAATATTTAATAAAATTTATTTATTACCAGTTGAAAACAAGACACGCTATATCCGATCTGGATAATTGCACGTGAAACTATTTACAATAATTGTAGTAGAGTTGGTAACAGAATTATCAAAAAGAAAATAAACAATTAAGAAAAATATCATTGAATAAACATATACATTAAACAAATAAGCAACAACAATAGTTAATAAAATAATTTTTATAACTAATTTATTAATTGATTATTTATAATTTTAGTCGTGTAAAATTTAAATTTTTACAAAAACATCAAAATCAATAGTGTTAAAAAAATATTAAAAATATCGCAAAATATAATATTTAAATATTTCCGTAAATATTAAACTTATTATTTTTTAAATAAAAACATTTATACTCTATGAATAAAAATAAATATGATATACGGTGAAAACGGTAATTTTGACGATGAACTTTGTCCTTTGAATAAAGGTGTCCTCTCTAGCTATATTTTCCTCTCTCATGGAAGTTCGGCTGTATTTATATGTATATAGGAATACATTTCAAATAATCCATGTTATATTGAATTTATAGCTTACGTTTTCTTTAATTTCACTATTCTTATAAAGATATCCAAGAATTAAAAAAACTTTACAAATTCGAAATATTAAAAAATATATATTTTTATTTTTCCTCTTATTTTAGATATATATATTTTTTAATGGTTTTGAAAATAGAGCGATCCATAAATAAATCTTTAATTAAAAAGGCATATATTGGATCAATAATAAATGATATTTTGATCCAATATATGCGTTTTTAATTATATTTTTTAATATTTTGTCTCCATTTGTATAATAGTTAATATAATTTTTTTTATATCTATAGCTTTTTATAAAATTATGTAAAATATTATCCGATTATATTTAACTCGTGTTCTATTGGCGTATCATTATACCAGATTTTCTTCTGTAGATGGACGTCCGTGCCCTAAAGCTAAAGAATGATAAAAATGTTTTGAAAATACACTTTTCCCTCGAGGTCTGATGTATTTTACTCTAATTCTATTTTCTACATAATATTACCTGATAATTCGTTAACAAAATATGTATATATTGATATACCATTTTTTTTAAATTGAAAATGCTTTTACTAAATAGATCGAACGCCTTTTATAATTACTTAAAATACATAAAAACGTGAAATCATAAGACGAAAGGTTTCTTTCAAAGTTTTTTATTGTTTCACTTTATATGATTGCGCGCTTTTATGATTTTGCCCCAGGTGATTATATAACCCAGGATTACTTAATATTTGTCCGTTTATCATTACTCTTCACAATCCATCCTATTATACCTCATCCCTAAAGTTAGAAATAATCGTTATTTCTCCTTCAAATAAATTTCGATTTTTCGTTCAAAAGAAACATTTGCGGTAAAATTGTCAAACGTCGTTCTACATTCATAAGCCGCATTATATTATATTACATATATTAATCTTCTGTTTCTTGAAATCAGTATGCTATCTGTTAAATTATTACCAAGGACATTTTAAACATAAACAGCATTATGAACCAAAATAAATTTGTATAGAAGTTGGTACCTTGAGGGTTATGTGGATTGGCTAGATGATTTACCGAGTTGTAATTTAGATTCTCGCTGAGTATTTGTATACTGTCTTGTCCCGCAGTCACCGTTCGGAGGAGATTAATAGAATCGCCGAATGCCGTGGTTCCTTTGGACGAGGAAAGTGAAGACTAGAACGTGGCTGATTCCACACTAGTCTGTTCAGTGATTCGCTAACCATGACGTATGTACAAAGGAACGTGTGGCCATTGGACATGTGTCGGACCAGGAGGCTGTTGTTGGGTGCTGCGCTGCCTGGAGTATAGGAGTTCCATCTATTATTTCTTCCTGTGATGAATCTGTATAAGACCGGTGGTCATAATAAAGCTTTGTGTGTGTATACTGCCTTGTATAGATATAAATAACTGAACATGATGTGCATTTGCGCGTAATCTGTGATTGGATATTTAAATTGTTTGTGGAAAAGCACGTCTTGGTATTGACTCAATGAAGATGGTGTCCTGAGGGATGGCTGTCAACCATCAGCCACATCTTCTGAACACGGCTTTGGCAGCGCACGCTAACGAAGTCCAATTAAGCCCTAGACGTGTTCTATAGGAGAGATATCAGGAGAGACTCATGGCCATGGAAGCACCGAGGTTTCATACAGGACATGTTGGCTGATGCGTGCTATGTAAGGTCGGACGTTATCCTGCTAGAAAATGACATTTGGTACTACCTGAAGGAAGGGTAGAGTCACAGGCCGCAGTACGTCATCCACCTAACGTTGGGCCGTCATAATGTCCTCAATACGAATCAGATGTGATCTACTATCATAAGATGATGACTCCCCAAACCCTAATGCGACGTTGTCGTGTGTTGCGACGTTCCACAGATGCGACCGGATCGGACCTGTCAACAGGACGACGTCACACTATTACTCGGTTAGAGTCATTGGCAAAAAAAAAGAAGCGAATTTCATCTGAGAACACTACCCTGTACCATTGGGTGGTCTAAACCATTGGTTTTCGACCGCTACGATCCGGGATCGATTCCCGCATTGGGCAATTTTTTCTAATTAAATAAGAAATGCTCCAATGGCCCCTCGTTTCTTGCAAATGTCCAACCCCACCAGCGAGTGCAAGTAACCAAACGAGACTATGGCACATTTGTAAGTGTAAAAGTCGAACTGCTTTTCACATGTGTAGATATGAAAAAACGAAAGAAAAAATAAAAGATAAAAAGATTCGTTCGTAGATGGCTTTTCTTGATTTATCAAGAAATTGGGTTGGCCAAATATCAGGGAACAGGCTGATTCAATGTTTAGTTGATTTCTGTTCCACCAGATGGCGCTCTGCCTTCTGTAAAACACATGTGCTCCTGGTCAGGAAATATGCCATTTTTATTTTTGAATTGTAGATATGTGGTACACTTACAGTAAAAGCAGTTGCTAACTACCCACCATGATTATCTGGCCTGTAAACACGTGTGTACTTGGGAAAAATATAAAAAAGACAACATGGATTTACCAATAATAAATCAATGTAAAATATAAAGAATAACTGGAGTTATATATTGGAACATATTTAAAATAAATTGACATATTTATTTCCAAGAGGCATTCAATAATGTGTGGTGTCCAGTAATTATAAAATAATTGGTACTGACAACGTTCTCTACAAAATTTCTTGTGTGTGAAAAATATTAATCGAAAAAAATAAATAATAAAGAGGTCAGGTGTTGATATTAAAAATAAATAAGTCATATCCTGACCAGGAGCACATGTGCTTTTTAGATGGCAGAGAGCGCCATCCAGTAGAAGATAAATCAACTAAACATTGATTTAATCTGTTCCCTGATATTTGGCCAACCCATTTTCTTGATATGTGAATGTCTTTTCTTTATTTATCAAGAAAATGGGTTGGCCAAATATCAGGGAATAGGATAAATCAATGTTTATTCGATTTCTGTTCCACCAGATGGCGCTTTGCCATCTAAAAAGCACATGTGCTCCTGGTCAGGAAATACCTTCTTTATTTTAAATATATTGTGTATTGTATTATATTGTATTTTAAGTTACTTTATGTATTATTTATGAACGGAAAAATACGTCCAGGGTAGCTTAGTGGACATGGCATCTGCCCGGTAATCGGAGCATTGTGGGTTCGATTCCCATCCCTGGACACTTTTATTTTTCCGTTCATCATTACTCTTCATAATTCACCCTTTCATACCTCATTCAAAAAGGTTAGAAATAGTCAATATTGCACCTTGAAATAAATTTTGATTTTTCGTTGAAAAGAAACTCATGCAGTGTAACTTCAAGTGTTGTTTTACAATCACAAGCCGCAGTGTATTATATTGTGTATTATTAAATCTTACTTTAATACTGATGGAAGGTTAAATTTCTCATATGAAGATATTATTGTAGAAAATACACTTATAGCAAATGGATGCCTACAGGGTACAAATCCATTATCTCCATTACTATGAAATATCTTAGTAAATGGCTTGTTGAAAGCTTTGAATTCTCTAATGTTGATATTATCTGTTATATCGAGTATGTCTCCATTATTTGCTGTCAGAAATTTGGAGAGTAACTACATCTGTAAGTTAAAATTATTCAATTATTGCAAAAACCTTTGGAGTGACCCTTGAGTTCTCTGATATTTGGCCAACCCATTTTCTTGATGAATCGAAAAAAAGCCATTCATGAACACGTTTCGCGCTGTTGGCGCTCGTCAGCGTGGAGTTTACTCACATATATATATATATATCTAAAGAGACAAAGGTCGCCTCTACCGTCAAAATAGACGTCAAAACCTGACGCCATCTATTGACCGTCGCCGTAAACTAACGGCCTCGGGTCGATGACAAAGCCACAACACCAACTTTGGCAAACTGAAAAGCGTCCACCTAGAGACCATGGTTTCGGGCTAATGGCCCTCGTCAACCAAGGGCGGACCTTATTCCATGAGAACCACTGACAATCTTAACAATCTGCCAAAGAGGTGTTTAGCTGGCAAAGTGGCTGGGCCAATTCTATGGCTAAAATATAGATGGAAATTTTGCAGGGAGGATAATGATCTAAAGAGACAAAGGTCGCCTCATCCGTCAAAATAGACGTCAAAACCTGACGTGTTAAACCTAAATGATCTTCAATTTAAAAGGCATATATTGGATCAAAATATAATTTATTTTACCAATATTTCAGTTGGCTGAACGGCTCTGAGTTTGTTGTTGACACACATTAATATGTTATATTACCTTGATAAAGGTTGGTGTTCAACCAACTGAAATATTGGTCAAATAAATTATATTTTGATCCAATATATTATTTTTTAATTAAATAAATATATATATTGTATGATTTTCTTTATTAACATTAGAAACAATTTAGACGCGTAAGATTCTTTTTGAAATTGAACAATTTCTACTGCCTTTACTGCAATATGGAAAAATTAATGGGAGGACCTGGCTTATCAGTGGTGAACCCTCCCAGCGGTTTCGCCAGTTTAATCTACCATACTGCTGTTATATTGCATTTTTCTATCTTCCTTTTATAGTGATACTGATACTAGACTCTTGGAATGGGTATTTTAGATGTGTGTGTGTGTGTGAACTATGGATCATAATATATATATATACTAGACGGGTGACCCGGGCTTCGCCCCGGGATTGACCCGTGTGCATATCTACCCGAGTGATATATATTTAGATAAGATTTTTTTTTAATTGTTTGTTATTAGCATTATCTATTTGTTTGCATCAGCATAATTTAATCTAATCTTTGATAATGGGGCGCTGTTCGAGAGCTAAGTAGAATAATTTGAATATATAGTTTTAATAATTGATTTATATATTTTTTTAAATAGCCTATCGTCTTCCCCGTATTTTTTTAAACATATTTATGGAAATTTTGGTTTGAATTAGTGAACTACTGCGAATTTGTATACCGGACATACAAACAAACAAACATACAAACATTGATTTATATATATATATATATATATATATATATATATATATATATATATATATATATATATATATATAACAGTATCACTATAAAAGGAAGATCAAAAATGCAATATAACAGCGGTATGGTAGATTAAACTGGCGAAACCACTGGGAGGGTTCACCACTGATGAGTCAGGCCCTCCCATTAATTTTTCTATTACAGTAAGGGCAGTAGAAATTGTTTAATTTCAAAAAATTTCATACGCGTCTAAAATAGTTTCTAATTTTCATAACAGATGGCGCGCTAGTGCATCGTAATGTTATTATTTATACATTAAATTCTGGTGCTGAAAGTTTTCACACATATTTTAAAGTCATTAATAAAAGTAAATAGAATTTTCGTGACAGCCATTATCAGATATTAAGATCAAATTTTAGATATTTCCGTGACATAATATAGAAATTACTCCATTACGTCTTAACTGTTTGAATTTTAAATTGTAGATAGAGTTTGTGTATAGATACTTTTTACAGCCCATTTAAACCAATTTGTTTTTGTCTCTTTTCGCATATTTTATCTAGGATACAGATAAACCTGTCTATAGCGCCCCCTCTTGGGACTCACCAAAATAGGGTGCTATAGAGAGGGGGTGCTATAGACAGGTCACTTTTAATGTAAATCGCATCGTACTACGTATTTAAAATCGAGCGCTATAGAGAGGGAGGCGCTATTTAGAGGGGGGCACTATAGACAGGTTTAACTGTATATACAAATTGTAAATAACTACCTTGTGATTTCTTCTATCTGCTTATGTTGTTGCTTATTTGTTTAATGTATATGTTTATTTAATGTCTTTTTCTTAATTGTTTATTTTCTTTTTGATAATTCTGTTACCTACTCTACTACAATTATTGTAAATAGTTTCACACTCAATTATCCAGATTGGATATAGCGTGTCTTATTTGCAACTGGAGTAATAAATAAATATTAATTTTAGTCATCAGATATTCAATACTTAAAGTTTAGAACAATTCAATCTCTTTGTGAATTTTCTAAAGGTAGTATTCACACGGCACACAATTAAGGGTAGCTAAATCAGTGCTGCGTATATAAGCAGAATCGTCCAATACAGTATTAGAGCTCTGAGAAGCGGTCTGGTGGATTAAATTGGCGAAACCGCTGGGAGGGTTCACCACTGATAAGCCAAGCCCTCCCATTATATTTTTTCATCGTAGTAAGGGCAGTAAAAGTTTGTATTATGTATAAAAGAAACATTCGTGCTTTTAAATCCATTCATTTTATATGTATAGATGGCGCGTTATTGCTTTGTGTTATATATATATATTTGTCATAATATTTAGAAAAAATAGATGGAAAATTTGCCTGGGAGGAAATTGATCCATAGAAGCATAGGGCGCCTCTCCCGTCAAAATAAACGTCAAAATCTGACGCCATCTATAGATGGTCAATAGATGGCGTCAGATTTTGACGTTTATTTTGACGGGAGAGGCGCCCTATGCTTCTATTTAGAAATATGTGAATAAAGATGGCCTGTATGATAATGTGAGGAGAAGGAAGGGAAAAATTGCCTGTTCAGAGCAACCCTGGGTGACCTATGGATGACCATATGTCCAGCTTTCGAAATATTGACATTTCCGGGAACTTCCTGTCTCACCCATCTTCCCCCTGGGGACTAATTTATCCTACTGAGAAGAGTTTGAAACCATCTGGATTTGATTATCAAGGTACAGTTATCATCGAGATTCCCTTCACGTCAGTTGTTCCCAGGGTGGTCCTCAGGCTTTCCTCTCTGATCTACTCCTCACGGGTGTTTGCTCCTGAATCTTGTCTCCTGTGTGCGATCTTACCGCTTACCACACAACTACAATGGCTGCTCGCAAATTCCAACATATTGGTATTGATGCTGATGATAAAATCTATGATTACGTAAATTTAAACATTTAAACTCTAGTTACGCAAACTTAATCTTTCTCTTCTTATCTCCACACTGGGTGAAGTAGAATGCGTCTGCCTTTGTCATTAAGACTTGGAGCACTACTCAGTGGCAGGCCGACTTAGCCCCAAAATAAATGGCCACCTCTGACATGAGGAACAGACACCATGTGCAGCCGCTCCTAACACGGAGTACAAACGCTGCTCAGGAGCCCTTACAAGGTACTATCAGCAGGGCCAGCCGAGCCCAGGTTTTTTAGTGAGCTTGTTACTGCTCCCCCTTCTCCTTTATCATCCGGGCTTGGGGCCGGCAAAGGCGGAGTTATAGTGATCTTTAATCTCTCTGATATTCCCCCAGACTTTGTTGCTGCTTTACATCTATTGCGTAATGATATATAGGGATTACATATGTCCAACACGTTAATTCAGGTGTCCTATAATCCTGTCTAGACATTATCCATCATCAATATTCATAAATATCATTGCTGGAGATATCGGTTTTGCTCTTCATTGAAAAATGGGTGCCGTTGCCACGTTAGTCATCTTGGAACAGAATTTGGTCAAAGATTCCAAGGTTCCAGGGGGGACCGCAGGGAGGTGTAGTCAGACTTCTCTCCCATGAACGAAACATTCAAAGGAATGACAATACATCCAAAAGGCACAAGAACCTACAAGACATGCAACAACTGTCCTGGTGTGGAACTAACATCTACCCACACATTCTCATGCCCAGCAATGGTCGCAGCCTTGCAGAAATTTAAGATGGACCCAGAGCAGCAGCTTCACACACCCAAGATAGAGGACATTGCTAGTGCTGTGATAGAGATTTACGGAGACATCCGAGACTCTTCATTGGACACAACAACAACAACAGAAAATTGACATACTCGTAGACCCAGAGCAGCAACTTTACACACCCAAGATAGAGGACATGGCGACTGCTGTGATAGAGAGGTATGGAGACATCTGAGACTCTTCATTGTACACGACAACAACAGAAAGTCGACATGGACCCAGAACAGAAACTTTACATACCCAAGATAGAGGACATTGCGATTGCTGTAATAGAGATGTATGGAGACACCCGAGACTTTTCATTGGACACAACAACAACAACAGAAAATTGACTTGGACCCAGAACAGCAGCATTACACATCCAAGATAGAGGACATTACGAGTGCTGTGATAGAGATGTATGGAGACATCTGAGGCTCCTCATTGGACACGACAAAAACAACAGAAAATTGACATAGACCCAGAACAGTAGCTTTACACACCCAAGATAGAAGACATTGTGACTGCTGTGATAGAGATGTATGGAGACATCTGAGGCTTTTCATTGGACACGACAACAATAACAGAAAATAGACATGGACCCAGAGCAGCAGCTTTACACACCCAAGATAGAGAACATTGCGACTGCTGTGATAGAGTTGTATGGAGACATCTGAGGCTCTTCATTAGACACCCCAACAACCTTCATAAGTAAATATTGATCTAAAAAAGGTTCTATACACTATATCCTAGCATTGTGAGAGATTCCTTAAGACTTCGCCTCAACAATACATCCGTATAAAACTATTAATGAAGATAATTTTCTTAGAAACTTTCAAAAGTTCCAAGAAACTAACGCACAACTTGACTAAATCTCTCTCAACCAAACTATATATAACTCTAAACCAAAATTCTGTTGTAAACTCAAATTGATCAAAGATGAGAGAAATAATCATCTAAATAATCCTTTGTTATCCAATTTAACCCCTAACAAATTGGAGCTAAGTCGGCCTGCAACTGAGTAGTGCTCCCAGTCTTAATTACATAGGCAGACGCATTCTACTTCACCCAGTCATGATGGTTGTCAAGTCTCAAGCTTTACAAGCTTGATACCCTAATATGATTGAGTGGAGATAAGAAAGAAGAAGAAGAGACCCCTAACAAATTTAAATAACCTTTTAAATATATGCTATTCTTAACAAAATAATTTGTTAAAGCACTTGTTAACAGCTAGCTTTAACCTACTCCTATTTGTTTACACAATTACTCCACACATTACCATTTTAAACTCCTCAATGATTAGAGTTGACACAAAGCTTGACATTTTCGACTTTTTTGACCAACCAATAAGAGTCTGCCTTGAGGCGGCAATGTTTTTTTTTCTCTGGAGATTGGATTTATATTCGCTTCTTATTTCGTCTGCTTTATATTCTGCAATGAATAAATTTAACCAATAGAGAGGCCTGATATCATTATTATTCCTGCATG
>CP092874.1:87866562-87933390 GCA_030710605.1 Cordylochernes scorpioides | reverse complement strand
ATATTAAATATTTGAATGAATATAATAACCGTATATGTGATTTCCTCATTATAAACTATATTCTATGAAGGGGATTGAAAACTTTAAGAATGAATATTTTTGCTATATTAAAAAGTAATATATTGAAAACTTCGAAACTATTATAGACGCGTATGATTTTTTTTTTAAATAAACAATTTCTACTGTCCTTACTGCGATGGAAAATTTAATGGGAGAGCCTGGCTCATCAGTGGTGAACCCTCCCAGCGGTTTCGCCAGTTAAATCTACCATACCGCTATTATATTGCATTTTTCGAACTTCCTTTTATAGTGATACTGATGATAGACTCTTGGAATGGATATTTTAGAAGAACTATGGACATAAGCTTTGAGGACAGCAGAGTTACATACATTTATAAATATATAAAAGGCTTCGAGCAAAAAAAAATTATGTATCATAATATTGATAACTTGTTTAACGAGATATCTATATTTTGGGAATTATATCGAATATATTCTATGTTTCAAGTTTTGTGTGTGTGTGAAAGAAATGTTTCAATATTCACAAACACAAATTCATCTCAGCTGAAGATTCTTAAAATTGAATTCTTTGGGTTGGACTTTTGCAAGAATCGGGGGCCATTGGAGCATTCTTTTTTTGTAATTAGAAAAAAGTGCCCAATGCGGGATTTGATCCCGGGTCGTAGCGGTCGAAACCAACGGTTTAGATCATCCTTCTACCGACCCCCCAGTTAAAAATTTCTAATATAAACTTACTCATTATGTTTTTATTTTATTCTTTATTATATTTTTGACGTGACAACGTCTTAAATTAGGTTGCGGCTGGGAGTCACTTATGAAAAAGTGTAACGCCCGGTAACGTTACGATGAGTCATCGAACGAGAGTGCTGCGCGCGCAGCGCTAGAGAATTAGGCGCATTGAATCGGCGCATGCTTGTCTCTGTCTTTGTCTTTCTCGAACGTTCTTGGCGTTGGAAAAACAAGAAAGCGTCATAATACAAGTTCACACGTGTGGTTAAAGTATCGTCAGCTGTGTCTGTAGTGAAAATGTGGAGTGCTTAGATTCGTCATTTACAACAACTACAACAATAAAGGTAAATAATTGTACACTGATATTTCATTATCGTAAACTATGATTGATTGATTAATTGTTAGATTGACACAAAAGTTGAGAAACTGAGTTTATAGGTTATGTCATACTATTGATAAATGTTGATAGTGTTAAGTAAATTATTAGTTTAAAATTAATTAATTAATTAATTAATTATTATTTTACAAATTTTAAATATTTTCAAATTTATTTAGCAAAAATTTGAACCTTCGATCTGAATAAATGTTTTGATTTTCGAATTGATTCTTTAAAATTACAAATATTAAGAAAAAGTGGCAGATATAAGAAAACTTTATTTAAACTGTGTTGAGCAAGAATTTTAACATCTAATTTAAGTAAATGTTTTAATTTTCAACTTCATCATTTACAATTACAAATTTTATTTAATTTCAAATTTATTTAGCAAAAATTTGAACCTTCGATCTGAATAAGTGTTTTGATTTTCAAATACCAACGCGGCTGGTGGAGTGGCGATCTATCGTAAATTATCATCGACATCTACGGCGGAAGTGTTCCAAGTTGCGATTACAGACGTAACTCGTGTCATTAAAACTAAGGGTGACATGTGCATGACTGAAGTTACTTGCTTCGCCGCTAATACTAGCTTCAAGTTTATACTCGGTGTTGTATATATTCATCCAGGAGCTAGTATGCAGGATATTGGAATGTTACTATGGCAAGGACTCGGTCCGTACATTCACAACAGCCAGTACGTGCCACCGTTCGTGCAAATTGATTCTAGTATACCGATTCTTCTGTGTGGTGATTTTAACAAAAACGTAAAGCCTGACAACTCGTTTCTTAATTTCATGAAAAATACGTATAATCTTGATTGCGTATCAAACGTTTCTAAGTCAACTACGTTAAAAGGAACAACTATCGACTTGACTTTCGCAAGACACATTACAGCAGAAACACTTCCTTTCATTTCATATTTCTCCTATCATCGTCCTATCCTCAACAAAATCACTCAAATAGGAATTAGTTAAGTTTAAGTTTACATGTACAATGTTTTAGTAAACAAAATATATTTCTATAGTTAAAATTTGTGCAATTCTTATTTTCATTCAATTCCTTGTTCCTATTGTGCAATTTAATTATATTCATATCAATAAATATTCTACCGTTGTCACGTAAAATCTTTGCCCGTAAAACCGACTTTACAGGCAACCATTGTTTTTTTAGTTATAATAATGTATATATTTTTATATTTTGATGATAATAACATAATCTATAGGTTAAAATACGACATATAAATATATAGAGAGAGACAAAGGTCGCCTCTCCCGTCAAAATAGACGTCAAAACCAGACGCCATCTATTGACCGTCACCGCAAACTAGCGGCTTCGGGTCGGTGACAAAGCCACAACACCAGCTTTGGCAAACTGAAAGTTTTGCCAGCTAAACACCTCTTTGGCAAATTGTCAATATTCCATTAGATCCCGTGTGGATATCATGGAATAAAGTCCGTCCTAGACTGACGAGGGCCATTAGACCGAAACCATGGTCTCTAGGTGGACGCTTTTCAGTTTGCCAAAGCTGGTGTTGTGGCTTTGTCATCGACCCGAGGCCGCTAGTCGGTGACGGTCAATAGATGGCGTCTAGTTTTGACGTCTATTTTGACGGGAGAGGCGACCTTTGTCTCTATAGATCAATATCCTCCCTGCAAAATTTCCATATATATATATATATATATATATATATATATATATATATATATATATATATTGGTAATGGATTTTTATGAATGCAATCCATTTTACATATCTCCTTTGAAGAATTTGCGCTTGCGAAATTTTCTGTGACTTTATTATATATTATTGTTAAGGTATCTTAAAACACACAAAAACACACACAGAGAGAGTCAATTGATAAAATTTATTTAAAATATATAATCTAAAGGCAAATACACATGTGGTCATCTGTTCTTTTCATTTTTATAGCCAAAAAATGATGTATAGAAGGCCATTTTGCATGCAATTTGCACAATAAGAGGGATTTCAAAATCTGTAGATATATTTACATAGAGAAGCACTTGAGGTAAATTCTTATATTCTTTGAGAGAAGCAGTTTAAGAAGAAGAAGAAAGAATTCTGAGTAAAATTAGTCTTAGAGGTAAGAATAGATTTTCAGGTACCAATACCTCACTAGACTTTCCAAACTCTTTTGAGAGAGTAAGATTTAGATGGAAAATTTTGAAAACTAGCTCTTTTTCGTTCTTATTTTATTCTGGTGGCAGATCCTCATCCGAAAGTGATTTCTTTTTCCCAAACAGGAGCATCTTTATTCGCTGGATTATTGGAAGTTTAACATCTTCTTCTTCTTCTTCTTCCATAGAATTGTCTGAATTTTCTCCTTCTTCACCTTCTTCTGTTTGTTTCTTGATTTTCTTTGGTGGATGTTCTTTGTCGTAGAGCTTCACGACTTTCTCCAGAGCTGAACACATATAACATACTGGTTGGGTTACAATAATATAGATAATACAACAATATTCATAGATTTGGGTAAATTAGGATGATTTTATTCATTTATATATTGTTTTGAAAAACAGAGCAATCCATATTTAAATATATACAAATGATTCGTAATAATAGCTTTTTCTTCGCCAATATATTGTAGTAAATATTTCCCTTGGTAACTTTTTTTTTCAGTTGGTGTTCTATTGACTTATAGTTGAGATAGTCGTTTATGAGAGTCTCTAAGCAATGGATAGAGTAGTGGATGGAAACAACTTACTGTGTTTTAGGTTCGTGTCCTCCACTTGGATTCGATTGAGAAGTCTGCGAAACTTGCGGGTGAGTTTCCTCTTGTTATTGTCATCGTCAATCTCCTGTTTGGTGCGGGGGATGCGGAGCTTCAGGAAGCAGAAGAATATCACCACTGACACACAGCGTGCATCTACATTACTGTACAACATACTCCATGGGAGGACCAGTATCTATACATTACTGTAGAACATACTCTATGGGAGTACACTAGGTGACACCTCTCTACATAGTACAGTTTTCATCACCAAAATCACTATTTTTTACTAACTATCAACAACTCCGCCTTTGCCGGTTCCAAGCCCGGATGAAAAAGGAGAAGGGGGAGCAGTAACAAGCTCACTAAAAAACCTGGGCTTAGCTGGCCCGGCTTATAGTACCCTGTAAGGGCTCCTAATCCAGGGATACAGGATGAGCAGAGTTTGTACTCCATGTTAGGAGCGGCTGCACATGGCGTCTGTTCCTCATGTCAGAGGCGGACATTTCTTTTGGAGCTAAGTTGGCCTGCCATTTAGTAGTGCTCCCAGTCTTAATGACAAAGGCAGATGCATTCTACTTCACTCAGTCATGGTTATCAGCTCTACAAGGTTGATACCTTAGTATGATTGAGTGGAGATAAGAAAGAAGAAGACTAACTATCAACTTTCCGGTTAGAGGACACCTTTCCCTAAAGGACACTTTGACTCTGCAACTAGATTGTTGTCCTTTACAGAGAGGTAGTTCTACTGTATTTGTTTGAGTGTATCAATTCAAGACGTTGCTACTAGTACATAAGGAACATCTGAATTTTTACTTTGGAATTTGCAAATTCATTACAAATTGATATAGATCTACAACATTTTTTACTGTCTGTTGTCTAGCGGTAAAGAAGAGTGGGCGTTCCAGCTACAATATTCATAAAATACTAAAATGTGGACTTAGAAACAGTTTAACAAGAAGGTACTCACACAAAGTGATGACCCCGGAGAAAGCGAAGAAGACAAGATGCCAGATACGGAAGCCTGCAAGAACCTTCCGTTCCATCCACCGGGAATCGATGACAGGCCCCGGAGGGAGGGTGGGTAGCTCAGGGCAGAGTGTAGGGGTCGGCAACGGCTGGACATAGCTCTCTTTCTTTCATTCAGCATATTGTCGAGACCGAGATAAATAAAGCAAGAGCAAACTTGGAAATAACTGATTTATTATAAGAGAGGGAGTATTTATACCTTTTAGTTCTCCAATATAATTATATATAAGAGGTATTTGGCATCAATGTAAATAATTAATAAGTTAATTTAGAACATAACTCATTGTAAATAGTTCAACTGATCAACTTTCTCTCTCCACGATACTAATTATTACAGATAACTTCATTAAATCAACTTCCATCATTGCTTAACATATTGTAAATAACTACCTTGCGATTTCTTCTATCTGCTTATGTTGTTGCTTATTTGTTTAATGTATATGTTTATTCAATGCTCTTTTTCTTAGTTGTTTATTTTCTTTTGACAATTCTGTTACCTACTCTACTACAATTATTGTAAATAGTTTCACGCGCAATTATCCAGATCGGATATAGCGCGTCTTGTTTGTAACTGGTAAATAAAAATATAATTTTATATAAGAGGTATTTGGAATCAGGCGGCGTTTTATTAGTTTTATAAATATACTTCTGTAGAAGGGAAGAGATGCCTGAAATCTTGAGACTGCTTGAATAAAATAAAAAAAACTCATGTCCAGAAACCTTTATAATTATTTAATTAACAAAGGTATTTATTGGGAGAGAGTCAAATAAAAATAACAACTTATCCCAAGGTAAAATAATAACAACAAGCGTGTTTGGCCACCGAGGCGTCTCGTTTTTCTTTCTGTCGATAAGATTCCAAGAATCCCTCACACATGTGGTCACCCCCTAGCGGAGTCCAGCGATGATTGGCATGCGTCCTATGGAGCTTCCTGTGGCCGGGGCTGTAGAGCTACTTGACAATATGATTTGTCGCTAGGTTTGTCTTGAGTTGTATCAAGAATAGAAATATATACCGTAATACCCAGGGAACTCATAGTTACCAAGTTCTTGATTTCCAGTTGATAAGGCACAATTTGGATTATTCCATTTACGAGCGTCATGTGTTCTTAATAATTCTTCATCTCTGTCACCGTTTGCTTTTTTTTTTTTGGAATGGCGCTCTCCTATTGGTTGGCTACGATCACGCTACCTTTGCCCCTCCCCCCCATCATGCCCCCCACTCGCTTTTTGGTTTTTGTAACTATTGTGTTGGAGCGGGTCGCTCCTTAAATAATCTATTGTTAACAATACCTCATTATAGGTCCGCAAATATCGAAAGTATAGGTATGTAGCTTTTGTACGGGTAGATATGCACACGGGTCAATCCCGGGGCGAAGCCCGGGTCACCCGTTTAGTAGATTATAAACATAAGGTAAGAAGGCAAAATCCAAATAAAGAGTGTGTGATGTTTCTGTTACAGCGTTGTTACTGAAACGTCACACACTATTTATTTATATTTGGTCTTATTACCTTATTATATAAAAGGGCGTACCTGGATCTGTAAAGAAAAAAAAACAATTTTTTCCCAAAATATTTCGAGAGATTGCTCCCTCTTTATCAATTTATTGCACAGTGAATGATCATGATCTAAAATAATTTGTAAATTAAATTCACTTGTGCAATAAATTGATAAAGAGGGAGCAATCTCTCGAAATATTTTGAGAAAAAAATTGTTTTTTTTTCTTTACAGATCCAGGTACGCCCTTTTATATAATCTTAATTAATGGATCGCCTTTTGACTCAAACTTATTACCTTATGTTTATTTTCAGTTGATCTTCTGAATTTCTACAGCTATGGTACACATTGAAAACGCGCTTCGTGCGACTCTATGCCACTACTGTTTCGGCATTTATTTTGGCCTCAAAAATCATACATTTTGGTTTGTAGCTCGTAAAACCATATTCGCTCTATGACACGATTGAAATTCTGAGATCGATGAAAGTTTTGCATTTTTTAAACCCTTTTGAAATACATATCATTTCCCTAAACGAAGAATATACGTCAACTTAGGTGGATTTGACTTCAGCAATTCGATCTTTGACTTCAGCAATCATAGACAGGAGTTCCTTCAATGGTGTGATCAAAAACGAACCTGGACGCAGGAATGACGTTTTGTCGTGCGTCAGACGAGTACAGATTCCGTTTGCAGCATCATGATGGTCAGATTCTTGTTTGGCGCTATTATGGGGAAGGTACTGTTGGACACCAGCCGACACTCAAGTATAACACGTGACCGGAAGGATGACGTCGGCACCCCCCCCCCCCCTCCAACTGAAATGTTTAGCCTGACAACGCTGTTGCTTGTTTACCGGAGGATGTAACCTCTTTGTTTCCTCTCTTTCCCTTTTTAATCTTTATATAACCTATGCTTTAATAAATTTGTTAGTGCAAGGCTCTTGTCCTAAGTGTAACCAAGTACCTTGTCTACACCCCTACAAGAAAAGATTATGAGACTGATTGGAGCTGCCTGAAGCATTGAACGGTAAGCCTATTTTTGTTCTCTCTCCCCCCTTCAGTGGACGCCATCTTATAATGGAAGCTAACGAAAGTTTAACGAAAATTACCAAGCTAAATGGATTAAACTATTCCTCATGGAGCTTCCAAATTAAGCTCATTCTGATGGACAATGACTTATGGTCAATTGTTGACCCAGGCGAAGTCAAACCCGAGGGAGGGGATGTTGGTCTAATCAACAAATTTAATACGAGGCAGAATAAGGCTTTAGCAAAGATATGTCTCTCTATTGGTGAGGTGCAGCAAAACCATATCAGACACCTAAATTCCCCCAAAGAAGTTTGGGATGAATTACAAAGACTTTATGCACCCAGGGATAGCAAACACAGAATTCTCCAACTGCGTCGAAAGTTGTACTCCCAGAAATTCTGTCAACATGCGAACATGAATGCCTATTTGGGAAGCATAAATCTAATAGTGAGTGAACTCACAGGTGTAGGGGATAAAATTGAAGACGGTGATCTAAGCATGCTAATTCTTTGTGGAATGCCCGAGGACTGGGATAATGTTATATCAACAATGTGTAACTTACCAGAGTCAGAGTTCACCAGTGCCAACATCAGACGTAAATTGTTAGCTGAGGCAGAGCGCCGGTATGCTACAACAAATGAAGGGATGGGTGCACTGTCAGTCAGGAACTCTAACAAGAAACAATTCCCTCATGAACATCAAGGTTCTAAAACTGTTAGAAAATGTTTCGGATGTGGGAAAACAGGGCATATTGCACGGGACTGTTTCAAACTGAAAAAGAATAACGGTAAACAACAGGAAAAGGGAGCGATACATCAACATCACGAAGCAAAGAACTTGAATGTGATGTATAATGCAGCAGTTGTATCAGAAGAGGATACGTGGGTAATTGACTCAGGTGCCACGCATCATATGACTCCGAACAGAAGGTATTTTTCCACGTTGAATGACGAGAATGTAGGACAAGTGACCACCATTGATGGTACATCACATTCAAACATAGGAAGAGGTAATGCTCAAGTAGATCTGATCAACAATTCTGGACAACTTAGAAGCATAGTTGCTCAGAATGCAATGTTCGTACCTGGGATCAGGCATGGTGTACTCTCTGTTCTACAAATTGTGGAAAATGGTCATGAGGTTATCTTCGACAAGAAGGGATGTCATATCTACGACAATGATCATAACTTGATGATCAGAGCAGAGAAGAGAGGAAGGCTCTATCTCGTCAGGACTGCTCCGTCCAGATTTCCAGAATCAGGAGAATGTTCAAATTCCATTGCTCAAACCAACAATTTTCGTAAATTCCCACTAAATTTATGGCATCAGAGACTCATGCATATCAACTATGACACCATAGTAGACATGATGAAAAGAGAAGTTGTCATTGGTTTGAACTGTCAGGCTGGAAAACCTGATAAGTGCTCTGATTGTATGATTGGAAAATCGACAAAAAGACCTTTCCTAAATTTGAGATCTACCAAGGAAACTCAGACACTAGCCCTTGTTCACTGTGATCTAATGGGACCGTTCAACATTGAGAGCTGGGGTGGATCAAGATTTGTCTTGACCATCATTGATGACGCATCAAGATATACAAGGGTATATTTCCTCAAAAGGAAGGGCGATACTCTAGAAAAATTCAAGGAATGGATGAAAGAAGCTGAAAATCAGACGGGATTTTCTCTCAAGAGGATCCGTACAGATAACAGACTAGAGTTCTGTTCATCTCCTTGGGATATTTTCACGAAGGCCCATGGTATAGTACATGAACGCACCATGGTCTACACACCTGAACAGAATGGTGTCGCCGAACGCATGAATAGGACTTTGCTGAACTTAGTGAGGAGTACTGTGAACAGTTGCAATCTGCCAACCGCTTCTTGGGCAGAGCTCACCAACACAGCAGCATACTTGAGAAATCGTGTTACAAACAGACACAATGAAGAGAAAACGCCTTTTGAATTGTGGTTTGGAAAAAGACCTGCTCTGCAACATCTGAGAGCAATCGGCTGCGAAACCTTTGTTCATGTTCCAAAACAAAGAAGGAATTCGAAGCTTCAGCCAAGAGCCACTAAAGGAATTCTCGTGGGTTATTCTCTACAGGGACGAGGTTGGAGAATCTGGATTCCTGAAAACGCCAAGTGGTGGAATCTAGAAATTGTGTATTCAAAGAAGAAATCCTCTATAAACAGCCCAAAAGAGAAAGGGATACTCTACCATCTGTCCATTTCTCCTCGAAAGAGGCCTCCTTTCAAGAAGAAAGTAATGCAGATCAACCAGTAGACCGAGAAACTGAAGAACTGATTGGAACTACAGGTGGAATAGATCAGCTATCTGAGACTCTCCCAGAGAACCTGAGAAGCCATCCAATGACACTCCGAAGTCATGGAAAGACGGCAGAATCTCCGGAAGAGGATAATAGTGGTGGACAGATAAATGCCACAAGTGAAGAGGACAATAACCCCACTTATGAAGAAGCCATGAACAGCCCTGAGGTAGTTAATTGGATAGAAGCCATTGAAGAAGAAAGGGAATCGCTCGAAAGGCATGATGTATGGCAACTGCAGGAATTGCCGAAAGGTATCAAACCTTTAAAATGTAGATGGGTACTAAATAAGAAAATCAATGCAGTGGATGGTACCACTAGATACAAAGCACGTCTAGTCGCCAAAGGATTCACTCAACGTAGTGGAATTGACTACAACGAAGTTTCCAGTTTTGAAACTATAAGGCTATTAACGGCGATAGCAACAGAAAAGGACTGGTTCATTGACCAATTCGACGTGAAGAGTGCTTATCTTCATGGGACACTCAATGAGACTATTTACATGGAACAACCTGAATGCTTCAAGAAACCAGGAGAAGAAAACTTGTTCTGCAAGCTTAAGAAATCAATCTATGGATTAAAACAGAGCGGAAGATGCTGGAATAAATTCTTAAACAAACAACTTCACGAAATAGGATTCCAACGTAACCCAATTGATCCGAGCATCTACGAAGTTGAACTTGAAGAAGGAAGGATCATTCTCTCAATCTATGTGGATGACATCTTTGCCATTTCAGAGAATCAAGCAGCGAGAAACAAATGCAGAGAACTCTTAAATTCCAGTTTTGAAGTGAAGTATCTAGGACCAATTTCTCATATGCTTGGAGTATCCTTCAAGAAGTCAGAAGATGGAAGTATGACTCTTTCTCAAAGTAACTACATAGAAGAACTGCTTCAACGTTTCAGACTACAGGATGCAAAAGGTGTCTCGACTCCAATGGAAACCAATCTTGACCTGAGTGTAAGGAAAAATGGAAATTCCAACGAGCGGTTTCCATACCGTGAACTGATCGGAGGACTGTCATACCTTTCTCAGAGAACCAGGCCCGACATCGCCTACGCAGTCGGGATCCTATCCAGATACTGTGATAACTACACAAGAGAACACTGGGAAGCTGGGAAACGCGTGCTGCGTTATCTGAAGAGCACCAAGGACTTTGGCATAACTTACAGATCCACTGGCAAACCTTTGATTGCCTTTTCGGATGCAAGTTGGGCCTCAGACATTGTAGACCGAAAAGGAGTATCTGGACATCTCATCATTTTAGCTGGAGCACCAATAATTTGGAGAAGCACCAAACAAACAGTTACCGCTTTGAGTACTATGGAATCGGAATACATTGCACTGTCATCAGCTGTGAAGGACATCACATGGGTACGGAATCTGATGGAACAGCTGAAAATGTCAAGTTTGATTTGTGGAGAAACAAAAGTATTCTGCGACAACCAAGCTGCAATTTCCCATGCGGAAAAATTACATCGACAAATCGAAAACTAGACATTTTGCCGTAAAGTACCATTTTGTTCGAGAAAAGATCTCAGAAGAAGCAATCGAACTTTTCTACACTCCGAGTGCTGAGAACCCTGCTGACTTCCTTACCAAGCCTCTTGCTAGAAGCCAGCATGAAAAGTACTGTAGAGCGCTGATGGACTATCGGAATAAACGTCCAGCTGAAGTTTTTCCGGGAGGGGATATGTTGGACACCAGCCGACACTCAAGTATAACACGTGACCGGAAGGATGACGTCGGCACCCCCCCCCCCTCCAACTGAAATGTTTAGCCTGACAACGCTGTTGCTTGTTTACCGGAGGATGTAACCTCTTTGTTTCCTCTCTTTCCCTTTTTAATCTTTATATAACCTATGCTTTAATAAATTTGTTAGTGCAAGGCTCTTGTCCTAAGTGTAACCAAGTACCTTGTCTACACCCCTACAAGAGGTACATTGCCAAACGTGCATTTGATCACGTCATACTGGTCCATCACCTGGAGTGATGGTATAGTGTGCCATTGTATACACATCTCGGTCACCTCTTGTTCACATTCTCGGCACTTTGAACAGTTCCCGTTACATATCTTATGTATTAAGGCCCGTGGCATAAACCTTTATTCAAGGCCTTAGAAACGTTATGTTTAAAATAGCCGCATGTTTGGCGCCATTGTGGAGAAGGTACATTGCCAGCGTGTATTCGACATCGTCATAGTAGCCCATCACCTAGAGTGATGGTATGGGATGCCATTGTATACACGCCTCAGTCACCTCTTGTTCTCATTCCCGGCACTTTGAACAGTTCCCAGAACATTTCTGATGGGTTAAGGCCCGTGGCATAAACCTTTATTCAAGGCCTTAGAAACGTTATGATTAAGCAAGATAATGCACGACCGCATGCTGTCAGTACTAAAGGAATCTTCCTACATATAGAAAATGTTCGGCTGCTGTCACGTTCTCCTAATCTGTCACCAATAGAAAACGTCTGGTCAATGGTTGCTGTTAGCACGTTTTCTTTGAAGTTTCTTCTAGAAAGAACGAGCTGACTCAATTCGATTCAATTCGATTTATTTCACACAACAAAAGATAATTACATTACGATTTAATGCGATTTAGTTGTATTTATAACACAAAATAAAACAGAAGAAGAAAAAACAACAACAAAAAGAATGATGATAAGTAACAATAAAATTCTATGAATATGAATTATAATTAATTAATAAAATACAATAATAATAATAAAAAATAAAACCTAACATATAGATTACTATAATAATGATAATAAAAAAAAACCTAACAGTTGCTGAACTACTGACTCGTCACCACACTCCAGTCACTACTGTTGATGAACTGTGACATCGTGTTGAAGCTACATGGAAATCTTTACCTGTACATGTCATACAATCTCTGTTTGACTCAATACCCATGCGTATAAGTGCTGTTATTGATGCCAGAGGTGGCTCTTCAGAATACTGATTTCTCAAGATGAATATCTCCGAATTTTTATTAGAAATTTAATCACTTGTTATTCACAGTGTAATGTATTTGTCCAATAAACATATCATTTTGTTATTTTCACTTCATCCTAGTTAAGAGATTCTATTGTGTTAATAATGTATTTATATAAACACTGCTTATTTACTTATACTGTGTTTATATATTTGTGAAATTTCTCTGTATTTAAATTATAATATTCTCTTATTAATACAGTAGAACCTCTCTTTAGCGGACACCTCTCTATAAAGGACAGTTTTAATTTGCAAAATTACCATTTTTACTATTTAGCAACTCTCCGGTAAGAGGACACCTCTCTATAAAGGACACTTTGGATCTACAATTAGGTGTTGTCCTTTACAGGGAGGTAGTTCTACTGTAATAGTGTAATAATAAAAATTATAATATTATCTATTTAAAAAAATAATATCACGTGTAGATAAAATATTTAATTTGAATTATTTAATTGATAATTAATTATTACAATGAGGTTTCTATGAATATATTGCGAGGGCCTAAGATGTCTTATATATAAATACGTTTTTAAAAGTAAATATTAAGATATATAGAGTGATATATTTTTAAATTTGTCTTTTCTCTTTGTAAAATATTGTCTAAACGATTTATGGGCTCTCAAAAAAAGCAAAAATTTTACTCGAAAAAATATAAAAAAGAAGCACATAAAGAAAATAAAATGTCAAATATTCTTTTTGCATGTCACAGCTCATCTTCTATTCATAACTGCATTTATTTCTTACATACTCAAACAAAATACATAACTTATTTTATATACTACGCCTAGTTAAAAAACACAGTTATTGGAAAAAAAGTTGACAACTTGTTACAGAAATAAATATACAAAACCTACGCTCTAAAAATGCGTATCTCATTAGATTTACAAAAATGATAAATATCTACATTTTAAGATAAAAATAAATGTTTGGAAAACATTTCAAAATGGCGTAGGTGTTTGAAAAAGCGAGATCGATGTAGCCTGTCACTAAATATTAAACAAGGTCATTATTTGTTAGCTGATGGGCATATGGCAAATTCAATAGACGCTCTAAATATTTGATGGTGTCATTCATGTTTGGGCTAAGCAATAATTGCCATTAGACTCGTCTGTGAATTGTCGAAGGTTACAAAATATATTATCTTACTCAATGTTTAAATATATACACTTATAACACCTTGTATTTATATATATTGTGAAATAATTTATTAATTAAATACAGTAAAAATTGGATAATTCGAATATTTTCTTCGTCCTTAGACTTTTAAGCCTTTTATTCAAAACGTTTTTAATTCGAATTTTTGGTTAATTCAATTTTTTTTGGTCCCTTAGGCTTCGAATAATCAAATAGGTTTTAATTCGAAATTAAATTTCAATATGTGAATCTGTTAAGGCCTGGTCATATCATTTATTCGTGTGATGTGACTTCAACGACTTCGGTAAATATAGGACAAGAAAAATAAAATGAATTGAAATTATTTTATGGCTAACCGCTCCGTTTTTTTTTTACAATACAGCAATGGGTCAGTCTACAGTTGACACAAAACCAGTCGTACAGGACGGTGCAAAATCTGGTGGAGACGCTGGACCTCATACAGTATTCGTAAAAGTATGATGGGAACGTAGATCCTCGCGAATGGATTGAAACTCTAAAAGAAATAGGATTCATCTACAAATGGGCAGATTATATCATCGCCAGATATGCTGCTACGAACTTTGTGGGTAGAGCTGAGACTTGGTATGAGTTGTACAAACCAAGTTTTTAACAAATTTGAATCTTTAAAAGATCGTCTTATTCAAGATTTTTCTACAGAGGATAAAAAAAAAGACCTCAGAATGAAAGTGCATAGAATGTAAAACTGGAACGAGCCAGCGATCAGATATGAAGAAGAGATCCTTCTCTTGTGCAATAAGTTCGATCCATTAATGGAAGAGAAAATTAAATTCGTAGTGGGTGGGTTAAAGAAAAGAATAATCATTAACACCGTATCTGACACTCCTGATTCAACAGAAGCTCCTTGAATACCTGCAAGAAACTGGACTCATTCGAGAAATAATATAAATAGAGAGTGAAAAAGAGCAAGCAAACATTATTTTCAACCAAGAATATAAGACCCTCAGTCGAGAAGACAGGAATTTCAACCAAGAAGACAATACTTCTAGCCAAGACAATTTCAAAATCCCGTCAAAATAGACGTTCAAAATAGATGCCATCTATTGATCGTCACCGCAAACTAGCGGCCTCGGGTCGGCGACAAAGCTACAACACCAGAAAACTGAGAAGCATCTACCTAGAGACCATGGTTTTGGGCTAATGGCCTTCTTCGTCCCAAAGCGGTCTTTATTCCATGAGATCCAGAAGGAATCAAATCGAATCTTCACAATCTGTCAAAAAGGTGTTTAGCTGGCAAAGTGGGTAGGCTAAATCTATAACTAAACTATAGATGGAAATTTATGTAATACACAAAATATTTTATAAATATATATATAAAATATATAGGAAAATGTATTCCAAAATACATTGCTAGACAGGGTGTAATTTTAAAACGTTTTACACAATTTTATATCATGAATAGGGTGTAATGTAACATTTAAACGCGGAAGGTGATTTTGACCAGGAAAAAAAAAAAAAAAGAAACATACAGTAATGAACACAATTGATACTTATTACAATTGATATATTAAATAACGAAGTAATATGATTGATTCAACAAGTATAAGTACATAGTTTTGAAAAGGTTTATCATATACGATCAACAAAAGCCTCCACCAGAGCGGTTATAGACCGACTGGAGTTCCCTCTCGTGGTGCCGGCAGTAACTAATCGGCGCTCGCTATGTCGTACAACGAACTTTCGCTATTACAACATTTATAATTGAAAGCGAAGCACACATAGACTTCAATATCTTTCAAAAGTATACAAAACGTCGTATATGTAGCCTCCTTGGTGGAAGCGTCTCTTAGTCATTCTTCAGTCGTTAGACAGCTGAAAACCTTCTCTGATACCAATTATTTCGCTGAATTATTTTCATAAAAATCAAATTAGACATCCTGTTTTGTTTATCTGTGAAATTTCTGTATTTATTTCAGGAATAGGTTTATAGTCTTTTCGTGTAATAACAGTTTGCAACTTCCCTAAGCGACCTTTTTGCTGAGATAGTTTCTGATTCCATAGTAGAAAGGACGGCCACCCACTGCATATGATTATAGCAAGTAATTGGTCCTTCTGAAATTTAAAAGAATCAGCTTAAATTTATCTTTGTGAATCAATGTATCCAGAGAAGTCAGCATATGAGTATATACACATTGATTTAATATAATATGTGAATTAACTGATAATACTTGTCTTGAATTTTCTTTTGATATTGATAATACTTAAAAGCTTTTTATTAACAGCATTCGAGAGACTTTGATTTGGATTACATGTGAAATGACCGAGTTTTTTTTTTAACAGAGAATGATATCTAATCGATAAGCCTAGCTTAAATGAGCTATTACTTGTATAAAATCTTTTGTATCAAAAGAGAGGCTTTGTTTCCTCTTTACATATCCATCTGAACTATGCATTTTATTTATTTATCATCCTTGTATATAACATACAGGTGGGGATTAAATGAATGTGCCACAACACCAGCTTTCGTAAATTCAGACAAAAAAGAACATGTCTACCCTTTGGCAATATACATTCCTTGACAAACCTTAAGGAAGTTTCGTATTTTGATGTATATATATAAGAAATTGACACTTATTTTAGACACGTATGATTCTTTAAAAAATTGAACAATTTTATTTATACTGCCCTCCTTACTGCAATAATAAATAAATATTTATTCATCTTTACAGTAAGGGCAGTAGAAATTATTTTGTAAAAGAATCATAGGTGTGTCTAAAATATTGTCAATTTCCTATAACAGATGGCATGTTAATACATCATATTTTAATGTCTGCGGTCGTCTGTTTTCTTTTTTTAAAGAGACAGAGACAATTTTGTTCACACTTGGTTATCTCGTGTCTTCAATAAAGGTCACTGTAATATCTTTCAGAGTTATTGTCCCGATATACATGCTAAAAGGTAAAACTTCCTTAAGTTTTGTCCATGAATGTATCTTTCAGAGTTATTGTCTGAATCCTGATATACATGTTAAAAGGTACAACTTCCTTAAGTTTTGTCTATGAGTGTATCTTTCAGAGTTATTGTCTGAATCCCGATATACATGATAAAAGGTACAACTTCTTTAAGTTTTGTCCATGAGTGTATCTTTCAGAGCTATTGTCTGAATTCTGATATACATGTTAAAAGGTACAACTTCCTTAAGTTTTGTCTATGAGTGTATCTTTCAGAGTTATTGTCTGAATTCCGATATACATGCTAAAAGGTGCAACTTATTTAAGTTTTTTCCATGAGTGTATCTTTCAGAGTTATTGTCTGTATCCCGATATACATGATAAAAGGTGCAACTTATTTAAGTTTTTTCCATGAGTGTATCTTTCAGAGTTATTGTCTGAATCCCGATATACATGCTAAAAGGTACAACTTCCTTAGTTTTGTCCATAAGTGTATCTTTCAGAGTTATTGTCTGAATCCCGATATACATGCTAAAAGGTACAACTTCCTTAGTTTTGTCCATAAGTGTATCTTTCAGAGTTATTGTCTGAATCCCGATATACATGCTAAAAGGTACAACTTCCTTAAGTTTTGTCCATGAGTGCATCTTTCAGAGTTATTGTCTGAATCCCGATATACATGCTGAAAGGTACAACTTCCTTAGTTTTGTCCATAAGTGTATCTTTCAGAGTTATTGTCTGAATCCCGATATACATGCTAAAAGGTACAACTTCCTTAAGTTTTTTCCATGAGTGTATCTTTCAGAGTTATTGTATGAATCCCGATATACATGCTAAAAGGTACAACTTCCACAAGTTTTGTCCATGAGTGTATCTTTCAGAGTTATTGTCTGAATCCCGATATACATGCTAAAAGGTACAACTTCCTTAAGTTTTTTCCATGAGTATATCTTTCAGAGTTATTGTCTGAATCCCGATATACATGCTAAAAGGTACAACTTCCTTAAGGTTTGTCCATGAGTGTATCTTTCAGAGTTATTGTCTGAATCCCGATATACATGCTAAAAGGTACAACTTCCACAAGTTTTGTCCATTAGTGTATATTCCTTATATTAGACAGAGTCAACAGATATGTTAACCGAATATTAAACCTAACCCAGGACATATCACAAACAAGAGAACCAGCAGACACAGTTCCAAATAGACGAGAGTTGGTTTAACAAATTCTTGTATAAACATCACAGCTGGAGTTCTCACGGGGTAATTATAAAGGTGACGTTTTAAAATGGGGGACAGAATAAACACATTTCTCCTGGCACAATATATCTCTTAGAGAGTTCTATGTATGAATATTATTCTTGTTATTATTTTTGTATTTAGATGACACACATACTAGGATATCTTAGATATCTTCAAAAATATAAAAGAAAAATCAAATACTTGTATGTATTTTTCAATATAAAATTTGGACAATTAAAAAAAAAAAAAGTACAAATGTGATATTGTACTGGGATAAGATGCATAAATTATGAAAAAGGCATCTCCTTATCGTGCAACTGAAAGTTGCTGATGGCTTGCGCCATATATCGGAATAAATATCAACAATTCTCGTTGATTTCTAATTATTGGCTAATTAATTGGCCAATTCTGGAATAATTAGAAATCAATGAAAATAGTTGATATTTATTCCGATAGATGGCGCAAGCTATCAGCAACTTTCAGTTGCACGATAAGGAGATGCCTTTTTTATAATTTGGATAATTGTTGTATATATTGCCACGTGGAAAATTAGGAAAAACAAACTTCAGGATGACACAGCAATTTATTTAAGGCAAGTACTACATACAAGTACAACTGTGAATGATAAACAAAAGATAAGCAATGAGGGAAGTTTATAGAGTAGCAAAATTCTATATACAGTTACGAGCGTCATGCGTTCTTCATCTCTGTCACCGTTTGCTTTTTTTTTTTTTTTGGAATGGCGCTCTCCTATTGGTCCGCTACGATGGCGCCGCCACTGCGCTAGACACTTTGTTTTTGACTTTGCCCCCCACTCGCTTTTTGGTTTTGTAACTATTGTGTTGGAGCGGGTCGCTCCTTAAATAAATGCATATATTAGTTAATAACTAAATGGAATCCTCTATTTCTTTTTCCCAGTAAGAGACGCCTACGGAAGCCAACAGTACATAGACAGATAAAGCACATAGGGTATAGTTATTAACCAATATATGCATTTATTTAAGGCGGCAATTTATAATTGTTACAAATAGTATTCGAATAAAAACATTCAATCGGGTAAAACCCGGGCGTTAATGATCCAACAGGTCCACGTGTCTAAATTAAAACACGGGAGTTGCCCGAGTCATTCGGCTAGTATAAATATAAACATATGATACTTGTGAAGAAAATTCTGGTAATCGTTTCACAAAACACTGAAGAATTCGCAGTTATGATACTTTTGTGGGCTGTTGCAAGAATTTAAATCAGATCACTAAATAGCAGAAAGGAGAGGGTAAAAGTCTCCTTCAAACTAACATTATTAAAACATGTTAAGAGGACAGAGGAAAACACCAAACTGGTCAGCAGCAGACCAGGCCGTGTTCTGGCCCCTCCCTTTTTTATTGCCGGCTGGCGCAGCTGGGGCTTGTTTGTTTACAGTCACCCGAGCCGTCGCTGTCCGAAGTGGATCTCCATTATTCCACAATACTCTTTTAATAAAATGATAAATACTTTGCTACAATATGTTAAAATAGATGGGGAATTTTGCCGGGAGGATATCTCTATATATATAAAAATGAATGTTTGTATGTCTGTCTGTTTGTATGTCCGGTATACAAATTCGCAGTAGTTCACTAATTCAAACCAAAATTTCCATACATAGGTAAAAAAATACGGGGAAGACGATAGGCTATTTTAAAAAATATATAAATCAATTATTAAAACTATATATTTTTAGTCAGAAAATGATGATGACGATATTGTTGTATCATGTTTGATTATCAGATACAAAATTATATCGGGAAAATTTTCCAAAAAGCAGAGACCACGGGTGAAACCAGTTCATTATTTTGTACGCAGGAACACAATTCTAACAGAAAAACATTCATTCGAGTAGAAAACAAAAGCTAGATCATCTTTCTATAAAAATATCGCTTCTCAGACACAAAGTTTGGAACGGGACGTTTCACAAGAGTTACATCCACGGCGCCAATTTATAATTGTAACGAATAGTATTTGAATAAAAACATTTAATCGGGTAAACCCGGGCGTTGCCCGGGTCATTCGGCTAGTTGATCTATAAAAATAAAGGTCACCTTTCCCGTCAAAATAAATGTCAAAACTTAGACGCCATCTTTTGACCGTCGCTCTGGACTGACGAGAGCCATTAGCCTGAAACCATGGTCTCTAGGTGGAGGCTTCTTAGTTTGGCAAAGCTGGTGTTGTGGCTTTGTCACCGACCCGAGGCCGCTAGTTGCGGCGACGGTCAATAGATGGTGTCTAGTTTTGTCCGTTCGTGTATATATACTAACCAAATGCGCAAATTTTTGTCCAATAAAATTTATTGTCTGATGCACTTATATCGTAATATGATGCATGTAATTCTATTGGCCTCAAAGTTTATGTCCCTAGTTCTTCTAAAATACCCATTCCAAGAGTCTATCAACAGTGTCACTATAAAAGGAAGATCCAAAATATGCAATATAAAAGCGGAATGGCAGATTAAACTGGCGAAACCGCTGGGAGGGTTCACCACTGATGAGCCAGGCCCTCCAATTAATTTTTCCATTGCAGTAAGGACAGTAGAAATTGTTTAGTTTCAAAAAGAATCTTACGCCTTTAAAATAGTTTCGAATTTTGAAAACTTATTGTATTTATACCAATTCTAGATGAAATACTGAGTTTCGTTCGGATTTTGCACGAGTGGATTTTCTTTGTGCTACAGGGATCCAAGAACTAAACAATTGTCCCACAAACGAGATTAACTTTGTTAACATCCTATAACGCGATATCCCAAACTCAGGGATATTTACGTCAATACATTACATCATAACAAATTGGCTATATACAAGCTTATACAAGCAAAAGTCCAATCCTACAAGCGAGTGCAAGTAACCAAACGGGTATCTGGCACATTTGTAATTGCAAAAGTCGAGCTGCTTTTCACATGTATAGACATGTGGTGCATTTACAGTAAAAGCTGTCGCTAACTTCTACTCACCATGATTATCATGGCCTGTAACATGTGTACTACTACTAATAGTAATAAAAGAGTACGATATTTTACACTAGTGAGTTTTCCTTGCTACAAGGGATCCAAGTGGCTAAACAATGATCACACAAATGAGATGATTCCAGAATCCAAACGAAAGATTCTATGATGAAGATATAATAGAGGCAATTTATCCGGGTCAAGATGGTCTGATCTAAGAGTACGGTATTTTGTACTAGCGTATTTTCTTTGCTAAATGGGATCCAAGTGACTGGACAATTGTCACACAAATGAGATGATTCCAGAATCCAAACGAAAGATTCTATGATGAAGATATAATAGAGAGGCAATGTATCAGGGTCAAGATGGTCTGATCTAAGAGTACGGTATTTTGTACGAGTGTATTTTCTTTGCTAAATGGGATCCAAGTGACTGGACAATTGTCACACAAATGAGATGATTCCAGAATCCAAACGAAATATTCTATGCTTGAAGATAAAAAGCTCCGGGTCAAGGTGGTCTGAACTAAGAGTACGGTATTTTGTACGAGTGTATTTTCTTTGCTAAATGGGATCCAAATGACTAAAATGGAAATTGTCACACAATTGAGATTATAAGATGAAGATAAAATGGAAGCTCTGGGTCAAGGCTGTCTGATCTAAGAGTAAGGAATGGACGAGTGGTCGACACCGTTGGTTTTCGCCTAATATGACCCGGGGTCGAATCCCGCATTGGGACTTTTTATCCTCCAATGGCCTCCAATTATCACACAATTGAGAGGAATCCAGAATCCAAATGAAGGATGCTTGAAGATAAAATGGAAGCAATGTCTCCGGGTCAAGACGGTCTGATCTACGGTATTTTCCCCGAGTACATTTTCTTTGCTACATGAGATCTAAGTGACTAGACAATTATCACACAATTGGGATGATTCCAGAATCCAAACGAAAGATTCTATCCTTGGGTTAAGGCGATCTGATCTAAGAGTACCGTATTTTGCGCGAGTACATTTTCTTTGCTACATGGGATCCAAGTGGTTGTCATACAATTTAGATGAAACCAGAATCCAAACGAAAGATACTTCAAGATAAAATGGAAACAATGTCTTCGGGTCAAGGCGGTCTGATCTACGATATTGACCTTGATCGATATTGATTTCCAGGGCGGGGCCTCCTCCTGCCCGAAAAAAGATAATGGAGTCCAAGGAACCTTCTTCCTCTCTGGTTCAAGGCTTCCTGATATACATACCTAAAGGGAATTCCTATTTGCATATTTACGATACTTTTATTCTTAAAAACTTCACATTAGTCACGTTGTTCATTCAATTATTACTTTAGTGAGTTCTATAGTATATGTAGAAAAGGAAATCTTACACATTTCCTATTCATAAGACTTATATCTACTTATATAATTGCCTTATTTTGTCTGTCTGAAGCTTACGGATAGAATGCGCGCCCATTGGCTGCCGGCGAACACGTGATCTCCCTGCCCCCCTCTAGACAACCCTGTTATCAGCTGTGTGATACATACACCTGTCTATAGCGGCCATTTTAGACAACCCTGTTATCAGCAGTGTGTTACATCCACCTGTCTATACAGACCACCCTGTCTATAGCGGCCACTCTAGACAACCCTGTTATCAGCTGTGTGATACATCCACCTGTCTATACAGACCACCCTGTATATAGCGGCCATTCTAGATAACCCTGTTATCAGCTGTGTGATACATACACCTGTCTATAGCGGCCACTCTAGACAACCCTGTTATCAGCTGTGTGATACATCCACCTGTCTATACAGACCACCCTGTCTATAGCGGTCACTTTCGGCAACCCTGTTATCATCAGTGTGTTACATTCACCTGTCTATACAGACCACCCTGTCTATAGCGGTCACTTTAGGCAACCCTGTTATCAGCAGTGTGATACATACACCTGTCTATACAGACCACCCTGTCTATAGCGGCCACTCTAGACAACCCTGTTATCAGCTGTGTGATACATACACCTGTCTATAGCGGTCACTTTAGGCAACCCTGTAATCAGCAGTGTGTTACATCCACCTGTCTATACAGACCACCCTGTCTATAGCGACCACTCTAGACAACCCTGTTATCAGCTGTGTGATACATCCACCTGTCTATACAGACCTCCCTGTATATAGCGGCCATTCTAGATAACCCTGTTATCAGCAGTGTGATACATACACCTGTCTATACAGACCACCCTGTCTATAGCGGCCACTCTAGACAACCCTGTTATCAGCTGTGTGATACATACACCTGTCTATACAGACCACCCTGTCTATAGCGACCACTCTAGACAACCCTGTTATCAGCTGTGTGATACATACACCTGTCTATAGCGGCCACTCTAGACAACCCTGTTATCAGCTGTGTGATACATCCACCTGTCTATACAGACCACCCTGTCTATAGCGGTCACTTTAGGCAACCCTGTTATCATCAGTGTGTTACATTCACCTGTCTATACAGACCACCCTGTCTATAGCGGTCACTTTAGGCAACCCTGTTATCAGCAGTGTGATACATACACCTGTCTATACAGACCACCCTGTCTATAGCGACCACTCTAGACAACCCTGTTATCAGCTGTGTGATACATCCACCTGTCTATACAGACCACCCTGTCTATAGCGGCCACTCTAGGCAACCCTGTTATCAGCTGTGTGATACATCCACCTGTCTATACAGACCACCCTGTCTATAGCGGCCACTCTAGGCAACCCTAGGAAGCAAGATGTATACAAGGTGTAGACAAGATGAAGATCTAGATGAAGATTAAAACGTTTATAAAATACTAGACGAATGACCCGGGCAACGCCCGGGATTACCCGATTAAATGTTTTATTCAAACACTCTATGCGTTATAATTATAAATTTGGCGCCGTGGATGTCACTCTTGTGAAACGTCCCGTCCAAACTTTACATGTATATTAGGTCAGCTGATATTACCTCCCATCTTCACCGATAGAGGCGCTTCTCGCGAGCAAAAGGGCAAACTCGACGAATATTCGGGAAAGAGACCTGAAAATATTTCACTATAAGTTTTTCCATATTCTACTCTATATACTGTTAAAATTTCAGTCAGATTATAAATCCAGTCAGATATAAATCTTCAAATCGAGCGAGCGTCTATAAATATTTCGATTTAGATCAACTATTCTAAATATTAAGCGAACTATTATTAAGAAACTTTTTTCGAAGATATCAATTTTAAACGTATTTATAACCTTGATAGAGGGCGCTGTTCGTGAGCTAAGTAGAATAATTTGAATATACAGTTTTAATATTTAATTTATATATAATTTGAAATAGCCTATCGTTTTCCTCGTATTTTTTTTTACCTATGTATGGAAATTTAGGTACTGTAAAAAAAAAAAACTTTGCTTCAATAATATATATATAAAAAAAAAACCACCCAGGCTAAGTTTCGAACCAAGGTTGCGGAAATACGAAGCAGTACACCTAACCATTAAGCTACGCTTGGCATCAAAAATATTCGCATGTAAAGCTATTTCAGGCCTTACATATTCCTAACGACCTTTTTGAAATAGGTTTTTGAAACATGGAAATTATAATACTTCAAATAAATAGAAATAGAGTGAACACAAATAAAACATACCAAATATTTAAAATTAGAGCGGTTATTATATAAATATTTATATTATATGTGTTTTATTAAGCGAACTATTATTAATAAAATATTGAGAAGATTTAGATTTTAAACGTATTTATAACCTTTTAATACTTGATAGAGGGCGCTGCTCGTGAGCTAAGTAGAATAATTTGAATATATAGTTTTAATAATTGATTTATATATTTGTTAAAATAGCCTATCGTCATCCTCGTTATTTTTTTACCTATGTATGGAAATTTTGGTTTGAATTAGTGAACTACTGCGAATTTGTATACCGGACATACAGACCAACAAACAAACATACAAACATTCATTTTTATATATATAGATATTCGCACTCGGGTAAAACCCGGGCGTTGCCCGGGCCATTCGTCTAGTTTATTATATTTTATTTCAATTTGATATTTTGAGACCCATTTTAATGTTCCAATTTAAAATATCAAAAAGAGATATAGAAATAGTTCCATATTTTATTACTTTACAAATTCTGAGGTTTAAAATACTTTTTAATTTGAAATTATGAAATTATGTATTTACACACTTTTATGGTCAAAACTTAAGGAAATAGAAAGTATTTGATATCGCCGATTATTTTTTTTAAGGAGATAGAGACAATTTTGTTCACACTTGGTTATCTCATGTTTTCAATAAAGGTCACTGTAATATATTTTAGAGTTAATGTCTGAATCCCGATATACATGCTAAAAGGTACAACATCCTTAAGATTTGTCCATGAATTTATCTTAAACAATATACGATAAAAATAAAAACATTTGTTATTAGAACCCTAGTTATTAATGTGAAACCATACACACAACTAAGAAAATTTACCCACAACAATGGCAACAACTTTATTCGCAACAATGAACTTTTCTCCATAACACAATCGCTTACTTTATCCTCAACAAAAAACAACCTACAACAATAAAACCATACACACAAATAAAATAATTTACCAACAACAATGATAGAAACTTTATTCACAACAATGCATTTTTTCCCCATAACATTGCTACTTTTTCCGCAACAAAAACATTAGCGTGTCCACATTATCGCCTATTTTATTCACAACAATGGAACGCAAAGCCAACAATGAAACTTTGACCCACTACAATGAATTATTTTAAACTAACAATTAAACTTTGCCCACAACAATGACAAATTTATCGACAACAATGAAACTTTATCCACAATAATGACTACTCTCTACTTGAACAATAACCATTTTTGATATCAATAATTAATTTAATCATAACAATGTAACTTAATCAGAAAAATTAAATATAATCAACAATGATAATTTTGATTAGAGAAAGAAACATAATCGGCAATAATTATATTTTATTCATGACAATAGTCACTTTAAACTCAAAACAATGATTACTTTAGCTTTAAAAATGAAACTTTATCAAAACAATAGCTGGTATATTTACAACAATGTAATTCCTTTCAAGACATTTTGACTAATTTATCCGCTACAATGAAATTTCACCTACAAGTGTATAAACAAGATATCAGATAAGAAGAAAATAATTTTCTAAGAAAACCTAAAATATTATTCTCAGAATTAAAAGTGGAAAAACTCTCTTTTTTTTAATTATTTTTTTTATTTATTGTTACAAAAGCACGAAGTCCAAAGGACTATTGTGCTGTGCTAGTATTATTTACATATATATGATTAAATATTTACACGATGGATTAGTAGTGTTTTGTAAATTATTGTACAAATAGTTCTAAACTTAACAAAGTTCTCATAAGATAGAGTATATACACAAAGAGAATTTGGTAATGTTTCAAAGTATCTACATACAATTTTGATAACAGTAACTATTTAAAAGTATACTTTAATACATTTTCTTATTCAGTACTTTGGTCTGATGATGATAAAAACGCTGTTACCGAAACGTCACACACTATTTATTTATTTGGATTTGGTCTTATTACCTTGTGTTTATAATCTATAATCCAAATTGTGCCTTATCATTTATGATTGTATCTTGTTTTTCTTATCAAAGGATTTGCGGATTTCGGCAAATTACAAAAAGCATGAGACATCCTAACTCTTGTATTTACTTGATTAAAGGAAGCTTTCGGACAAGCCTTTCTTTAGCTGTTTCTTTAGCTGAAAAAGAGCATGCTCGAGTAATCAAGTAAATAAAGAGTTGCGCGGCGTGTCTTATGCTTTTTGTGATGTATATTGGTAAACCGTGGACCACTTCACCTCTGCCCAACCTTCCAATACCAAAGATTCCTGATGGCCATCCTCCTAGGGATCACCAACCTAAGTAACAGCATCCCTAGAAAATCTCCCAAGAAAGAAATCTGCCTGGCATTACCTCATGAATTGAACTTCCACTGACATTGTAAATGAAACCAAGAAGACTTAGATGTCAGAAGGACAGCCCGGGTAGTTAGTGACATCTGTACGTAGCTCCAGGAACCTACTGGGTTACCTAACTAAATAATAATAATGTATATAAAGTGAAAAAATAGTACAAATGTGATATTGTACTGCGATAAGGTGCATAAATTATGAAAAAGGCATCTCCTTATCATGTAACTGAAAGTTGCTGATGACTTGTGCCATCTATTGGAATAAATAACCACGCTGACGAGGGCCAACAGCCCGTAAGGCGTACGTGGTTAGCTTTTCTTGATTAATCAAGAATAGGTATTCGGCCAATTCTGGAATAATTAAAAATCAACGAATAGTTGATATTTATTCCGATAGATGGAGCAAGCCATCAGAAACTTTCAATTGATAAGGAGACGTCTTTTTCTTTTTCATAATATATATATATATGTCATAATTTGCCTAATGCACAAAAGATATAATTTATTTTCGCCATAATTAGAATGTTAAAATGTAAATACAAATTAATCCATCTATAAATCTGTACAAAATAAACGGGGAGTCAGCGCGCGCGGGCGAATGCTACGGCACGCCGCTGCGTACACACGCTCACCAGTTTGGATCAAATTCTTTTCGAAACTTACATGCACAACGGCTGCGCCCTTCCATTCGATCACGACCGATACGACATATATATATTGTTTGTTGAAAATTGAAACTAATCAAATAGACAAGATAGTTGTATCAACGTGCAACATTGTGTTTAAAACTAAATTTCCCAGGAGAACTAAAACCGATGATGAGTCCCTGGTGTTGTAAATTTAAAAAAAGTCCATAAAATATCCATAAAGATATTTTCGCTTATCTCCCATTTTTGCTTTCCCTCATAAATATGGCGGTCTTTTAACACCGCTCTTTAGGTATTTATAGTTTATCCTTTGGAAGATAAATATTGATCCAATCATATAGATCCTTAAGAGCATGCGTCAGGGATGGTTATACGTTATGTCATACTGGGGCACAGCTTGATTATTTGAATAATACGTAGTTCAACATATTCATTAAATAGCTCAACTTGATCAACTTTCTCTCTCCACGATACTAATTATTACAGATAACTTCATCAACTTCCATCATTGCTTAACATACTGTAAATAACTACCTTGTGATTTCTTCTATCTGCTTATGTTGTTGCTTATTTGTTTAATGGATATGTTTATTCAATGCTCTTTTTTTAATTGTTTATTTTCTTTTTGATAATTCTGTTACCTACTCTACTACAATTATTGTAAATAGTTTCACGCACAATTATCCAGATCGGATATAGCATGTCTTATTTGCAACTGGTAAACATATTCAATTGTACGAAGTTTTGCTCTTTTAAAATAGTTTTGCAGAAAAAGAAATTTTTTCTTTAATAATCTTATAGAATAAATAAGTGTTTATTTATCCAATAGGAGAGTCGAATTTGAAGATTCAAATATGTTCAAATTTTGATTTCCATCTTTGAGTCTACGTTTTCAAAAAATAAGCTGGCAGTCATAGCAGTATCCTGTCAAAATCATAAATCAAAGAGAATAAATAGTTTCTTTTACATCTGTGACTCAATTTGTAATTATAACATTGAACTGAAAGCGGTTCAAATTGATCCTGTCCTTGTCTGAAGGAGGACAAGATGGAAGAGCCTCCCTTCCTGAGAACAGCTTTTATATATATATATATTTTTATCATAAAATTGTAATTAATCACATTTATCTTTCCGTTCATCATTACTTTTCATAATTCATCCTTTCATATCTCATCCAAAAAGGTTAGAAATAGTCGATATTGCACCTTAAAATAAAAATTTGATTTTTCGTTGAAAAGAAACTCATGCGGTGTAACTTCAAGTGTCGTTTTACAATCACAGACCGCAGTGTATTATACATTTATCTTTGTTTAATTTATCTTTGATTTTTATAACAATAAACTAAGAGTATCAATAAAATATATTAAAGTATACCACAATGGTTCACGAATTTATTAAATTCAATTTGAAATCTCGAGATATCATTCAACCAGCACGTATCATCCACCTTGCACGTATATTTTCAAATATTTGTTTTTCCCACACAAAGAATATAATATATTTTTTCTCTCCCTTTCAATATGATGAATATTTAAAATATGTAAATAATAATTTGTATATAAAAATAGTATTTATTATTAATTTGTTAACGTGATACTCCTGTTAAAGGACTGACAAGTCTGAAAACTTGAAAATAAAAAGTTGAACAAGAAACTTAGCCCTGGAAGTTTCATTTATTTTATAATATTAAATTATAAAAAAAAAAAGAAAAAAGAAATGTCAATTTGAATCACTATTATATTTGAAATTCGATTTAAAATATTTTTGGCTGGTTGTGTAATTGTTGAAATAAACCCAGGCAACATTGAGTTTTACAGAAAATTTGTTACTGTAACCAGATACAAATGCATACAGCAATTTACGTTTTGCGTCTTCTTTTTCGATAATATGTTTTCAACAAAGAGCCTACAAAACTACATCTTCCAACTGTGTCCATTGTCTTGCGAACATCCCCCTTCTCACAGATTATATTGTGAATCTAAAATAATTAAATATGATTTGGCTAATCTTTCAATAGAGCATCAAAATACTTATAGACCACATTCTCCAAGTATAATTAGATCATTTTTAAGTGCAAAAATAGATGAATTATTTCTAAAAACAAATGAAACATTCCAAAGCTTTTTCCCGTTTGGAATTCCAATATATTTCCGCTCCAATTTTTATAATACCCAGTTTATAACGAATCATGGAAATATTAAGGGATTTTTATCAAAAATTGGCGCGATTGAAGACTCTAGCTGTCATTGTGGCAATGAATTCCAGGACTCGAGACACCTACTGCTGGAATGCCCACTCTTCTTCGCCGCTAGACAACAGACAATAAACAATGTTTTAGATATATATCAATTTGTAAATAGCAGAGAGAATTATCATAGATTTAACTATTTTTGTAAATATATTTATGATTATCTTTCTAAACTGAAAGGTTCAGGTTCCTAATATATATTATTGTTTCTCTTTTTATTTCGATTACTTTTTCTTGTATAATATGTTTATTACTGTTTCTGTTTAAAAAATGTAAATCGACGCAATTATCCCTAGACGGGATATCGCGTTTTGTGTGTTGAAATAAAAAAACAAACAAAGAATATTTCACCATTTCTCCCTTAGTTTCTAGAACGTCAAGCCTAATGAACTAATTGACAGTTGGAAGGGTTTTTCCTGACAATGGAGGATATAAGGTTGTTCTAAAAGTTCGCCTTTTTCCTAAAACGTTATTTTTCTTATTACTTGGCGAATAATATTGTATTCTTTGGCAAAATACAAGATAATTAAACAAAAAATAAGAAAAGATCAAATATGTGAAATAAACTCTGAGAGAAAACTGACAAAAACTATAACAAGACTTAGAACAAAACACTATAAAGGAATGACAATACATCCAGATGGCACAAGAACCTATAGGACATGCAACAACTGTCTTGGTGTGGAACTAACACCTACTCACATATTCTCATGTCCAGCAATGGCCGCAGCCTTGCAGAAAATTGACATAGACCCAGAACAGCAGCTTTACACACCCAAGATAGAGGACATTGCTGTGATAGAGATGTATGGAGACATCTGAGGCTCTTCATTGGACACGACAACAACATCAGAAAATTGACATAGACCCAGAGCAGCAGCTTTACACACCCAAGATAGAGGACATTGCTGTGATAGAGATGTATGGAGACATCTGAGGCTCTTCATTGGACATGACAACAACAATAATATTTTAGAAAAGTATTTATTATATTTTATATACAGATTATTATTTATTAATTTTTTGATATTTATATTATTTATATTTTACTACTCTCTGGAACTTCCCTCATTGCTTATCTTGTATCTTTTAAATGTTGATTTTGTGCTTGCATTAAATAAATGGCCGTATCATCCTGAAGTTTGCCTTTCCTACTTTTCTACGTTACAGTATTATTACGGCGAATACATAATATAATACGTAATACAATTACTTTATACATAATACAAAGACATTATACATAACGGCGAATAATATTGGTATTTCATTTTTTTCAAGTGTTTACGAACTTTTTAGACAACCTTGTATTTGCGATCAAGGATTTTTATTAAGCTCCACGACATAAGATTCTGTGTGTTAGTTTTTGTTAGTGTGGGTATAAATGGAAAGGAAAGTTTGCGATTCAGCGTTTCAACTTTGTGTGTTATCAAAATTCGAAACTATTATAGACGCGTAAGATTCTTTTTTGAAATTAAACAATTTCTACTGCCCTTACTGCAAAGGAAAAATTAATGGGAGGGCCTGGCTCATCAGTGGTGAACCCTCCCAGCGGTTTCGCCAGTTTAACCCTTAGTTACTGGCGCCTATTTTCCTTACACAATTACTGGCGTTCGGCCTCTCAGGCCGTCTTTTAAAATCAATAATAAACCATGAATTTTATAAAATAAAAAGAAATTAAACGTATACACCTAATTTCCAAAGAATAAATATTTTGTTTTTTTCGAATAAACAGAGCTCTAAACAAAATTAAATGAAAATGTACAAGAAACTCTTTCTATCTAAAATATTCTATATATATTCTAAAAAATTCTATCGAAACTATTTTATTCAAGATTAGATACACAATTCAAGCATATTTCAATAGAATGATCTTTGCAGATTGGTTCTTTGCATTTTTTGAATTGCATTTGAGTTCGACGATCTTTTTTACATAGGTAGCATCTTTTGCGTTTTTTGGACCAAGGACTGCCGCTTGTGGATTCCTAGATAACACATATTATTGATATTTCGTTTGAATATCGAATAAATATTTGCCTACCTCAAGTGATGAAGTTCCAGCATGCTTCTGAATTAATACTTGCAGATCTCTTGACAAATTTTGGCTTGATTTCTCATATTCAAGGCATCTCTCATTAGTTGTAGAGCAAGCTGCTTTATAAAATCTTTTCGAGCCATTCCACCGTCTTGCTTGACAGCCTTATAAATTACTGCTGAATTTATTGCAACCACATCCAAAAAGTTGAAAATAAACACAGGGGCCATCTTTTGGTTCTTCTTCCAACTGAATACATGTCTGATCAACTACATCTACACCACCTTTGGTCATATTATAAAATGTGATTATCTCGGGCTTTTATTGTTCAGCAGTTTCTGATCAATTGTTGTGGTCGAATGCATTGTGGAGAGTAATATAACAGATTTTTCCAATTTTAGGGACATAGGATACCAAATTTTTGTTTTTTGAAAAACCAAAAGTGGAACCGAACTTCTATTATATTATACAAAATTACAATCACAAAACACAATTTAGAATGCATATAATTGAAGCAAGAGTAATAAAAAAACGAATGCTCAACTTATTTGTTGCGTTTGAACGTCTATAAAACCAAAAGTGAAACGGCCAATAATAGGAGCGCTAAAATTCCCAGTGACGTAATTACTGGCGCTCGGCTTTAAAGGCCGTTTGATTTAATAACTCGGGATATACAAAATAGATTTCTCTTAAAATGAAAAGTTCTTCAAATAAATGCATTTTATTAAGATACCTAAAATTTGGATGAAAAATATTGCATTTTGAAAATTTCGCAAACATTTTTAATTTTCACACGGCCTTTCAAGCCGAACGCCAGTAATTACGGGTTAATCTACCATACCGCTGTTATATTGCATTTTTGGAACTTCCTTTTATAGTGGTACTGTTGCTAGACTCTTGGAATGGGTATTTTAGATGAACTATGGATATAAGCTTTGAGGACAGTAGAATTACATACAATTATAAATATATAATATGCTTCGAGCAATCGCTCTTCCGCAAATATCAAATTGAGTCTTTTATTAGAACATTTATATTATGATGCACTAGCGCGCTGTTATGAAAATTCGAAACTATTTATTTTAGACGCGTAGGATTCTTTTTGAAATTAAACAATTTCTACTGTCCTTACTGCATTTTTAACTGTGTTGTTTGTTTGTGTTTGTTCCTTCGCTTTTTCCCACCGTAAATGAAAACATTTTGATTTCTTTATTAACTTGAAATTTTGTGGTAAGATTTTAATTAATATCAGAATTTTTATTCGATACTTTGATAATTTAAGAAGAAAATTCAACTTACGATAGACAGAAACCATAGTATTTTTAAACAATCGATAAATTTATTTAGGATTTTATTCGTATGAGCCAAAACTATTAGCTAAAATTTCAAATATTTCAATATCTGAATTAAGATAGAATGAGTTTGTCTGCTCAGGTGAGCTGTTATGGCCTTTTAATAAAGCAAAATACTCTCATTTGGTGCTCAATTTGTTTTGTCTGTCTTCAGGGTTAGAGATAATATTGGGAAGTCTCTTAATGGAGAGTCTAGGTGAATATTGCTACGTGGTAGTTTAGGGAAGACAAACTGAAGACGCCGAGAGGACCTTGAGGCCATGGGTGCTGGGATTTACATTTTAAGATATTGATTCCAGGATTCCACCACCGTGTCAAAGCCAAGACCTTCTTCCAAGATGACGATGTCCCTATAGACGATACGACGACAAAGCCGCTCTTCACACCGCAAGAAAAAGGACGCAAAGGTATTACTACTTCGATGGAAATCCTTGACAGAAGCACGTCAGATCCATGTCAGTAACTACAATAAATGCAGGCTGTGGGTAGACCTACGGGCTTTATTCACATTTATGCGCTTTCTTCACTGAATAATACATCTATGCGTGTTGTTTTAACAATGGACATGAAGTTGACATCTGATTCCTGCAGGATAAAATATTCATGTCCTTGGACAATGTAGGAATTCTTCGTCGTTGTGCCCTCAACGACCACCGTGGGATCAGGTCTCGCCAGCTTCTTCGCGCATGATATTTTTGTACATCGACAGAAAATCCTATGGCCTGGAAAGATTGCTGTCGTCGACTTCAATGTCCGAGAAGTCTCCATGACGTGCATCAACGTCCACACATCTCTGGTCTTGAAGAGATGCCCCAGGTGCAGACAGTCGTAGCTATGGCATGTGAAGAAGATGCGTAGACCCTCGGTGACCTGGATATCTTCGATGAGTCTCCTAAGGACTTGGCATCATGTTCGGTTGAAGCACTCTCGAATTTATTGGACCAATCCGATCTCATCGACACCGCTGCTTTCTTCGATGCTGCGCTGGAGCACACCAGGGTCGCCACTATCGGAAGCCGGGTCGATGCGCGTCGTCTGGATAGAATCCGACTCCCATCAGGCTTCTGCGATGGCGTCACCCAATACCAAACAATCGCCTACGCCTTCTCGGACAACCTTACCTTCTGATACAAGTGGGAGACCCAGATCCCACAAGATTTACATGTATCGGAAGTTTCTACGGTCACTCGCGCTTACCGTCACTGAGTCCGACAGTGAATAAATCGAGAAAGCAAGCCATTTCCTGAGGTGACTGGGAAGCGCTGCTATTATTCTTCCTTGTCGTATTTTGGCCGTTCCCTTCGAGCCAGATTTCGTTTTCCTCCCACTCACGCCGACGACAACGGCAACATTATTTATGACAACCAATTGAGGCGTATTCAGCAGGAAAGCTTAAGTAGTCGCTTTGCCCAGGCGCCTTGCTCGGCTGTAGCTAATGCCGACTACCTCACAGAAGTGATCTTCTTGGAGATCGAAGAATGGGACCAGCTCTTTCTCGCCGACATATCCCGCGACCAGATTGCAATAATGATCTATCGCCTGCCAAACGGCTATTCCTCAGAACGGGACGAATTTCCCTGCGAGTTTGTCAAACCTTTGGTTTTTTAATCGAAGTTCTTTGGAAAATATTTGAGGATTCTCGACTTCACGAAGCCTTGACACCATTTTTGAGATCCCACAAGGTCATCCTGCTAACGAAGTCACGGTGCTCCGTGTCTGCAGGCATTCCGTCCAATTAGCCTGTTATCCAAGATGTTTTTTTTTCTTATCCTTTTATTAGTCTAAATTAGACAAAATCTTGGAGGTCGTGCTCATAAAGAAGTTCAAGAACTCTTCTTGGTTCTCTGTACAGGGATCCTTTGTCCTTTCCAATACAATTTAGTATATGTTGGGGAGTGGCCTCTTCGGTTTTGCACCTAGGGCACATGGGGAAGCTTTTGGCTCCCTCTTTATAGACTAGAGGGCGCAGGTGACCAGATTTCCACCTGACCAACTGTGTCGACTTCCTTCTGTTTAGTTGGAAGGTCTGTTTTTTGGGTTTTCTATTTGGTACCAAGAATGATGGAAACTATCTCTATGGTTCCAAGATGGTCTGGTGATCATGGGAGCCTTTTCCGAAGTCCACCCTTTTCGAAAGGAGACAGAAAAATCACTATCAGCGGACAGCCGTATGTGATCGAGGACGCTGACATCGTCAGAACCCTGAGACCTTACTGTGCCTGGTGGTCTCCATCGATTCTACCTTGAACTCTTCCGGAATCTACAACTGGCTGGATCTAAAGAAGGCGAACGTCATACTAATGAACGACAGTAAAAAGATTACGGATTTTCAAAAGAAGATAATCGTTATTTCCAAGGGTGGCTCTGCGTTAGCATACTTTTTTTCATTTTATTAATCAACCCCAGGCGCGATATTGAAATATTTGCGCATATTACAGAGGAAAAAAAAAACAAACAACAAACAAATTAGAACTTAGAATTGAATATTTACAAATTTACATGTATTTTTTTTTAAGGACACAGAGGTAATTTTGTTCACACTAGGTTATCTCGTGTGTCTTTAATAAAGGTCACTATAATATCTTTCAGAGTTATTGCCTCAATCCCGATATACATTCTAAAAAGTACAACATCCTTAAGTTTGCCCATGAGTGTATATTAACCATTTTCTCAATGTATAGCTTTAACAAACAACCACGTGTTTAACAATGAATAGATAAAAGAAGATATTAAACAAAAGCCAACTTTTAATTAAGCTGATATTTCTAAAAATAGATACTAATGTAATTAAAACCTTTATCATTAATGGGATAATTTTTAATATTTTAATCTACCCACTTCTTTCCCTGATTGCTCTAAGTGGATTACAGTGAGTCTTACTTGGAAATTTCTCATTTTAAACTTTAAATAAAAGTTTCCAGTTTATACTGAATTGTTTCAATTAAGAATGTCATTGAATTTTCTTTTTTTGAAATTTGACCATTGTGTTCGCATTTAAATTAAATTAGTTTACATATATAGAGCTCTTTATTTACATTTAAATTTCTCTTTGTTTCTAAAAATATTTATTTTGTACAGCTAGAGATAAATTATATTGATAAATGTGTTTAATTAAAATTACTCTGGGGTGTTTATATTTGGTAAACCTTTATTTAACTGATATTCTGTTTGTTATTTATCTTTCAAGCCATTTATTGTATATATATATATATTTTAAGTTTAATTAATTGTTCTCACAGAGTATATGTGTAAGATCACAATAAAATAAGTGCAAAAGTTTTAGAATAAAGGCAGTGTAGGATTCAAGTTTCTTTTGTGGTATTGAGGAACAAACCTCAAGACATCTACTGATCGATTGCCCAGCAATTAGATAATGAAGAATGAACTAGTTGTTTATGAACTTAACGATTTGATTTCTGATAAAAATCATATTTAAAGTTCAATTCATTTTGTAAATACATTCTAAACTTTCTACAAAATCTGGATATCTAATGTTTTCATGCGTTGAATAATGTAAATAACTTATGTAAATAAACTTTTCACCTTGTTTGGCGCAAGTATCCCTTTGGAAATAAATAAATTTGTAAGTAGATAAGTTTCTCTTTGTTTTCTATTGTTATAAGTTTTATTCTTTTTTATTTTCTCTCTCTTGTAAATCAATGTTTGATTAATCTTCTTGGAATCAGTTTCTTAAAAAAAAGTCTAAGTAAACACCATTATTAAAATAAGAACATTAAGCCTCCAGGGAAAAGTTTTAAAATATTTTTTATTTTAAAATCTCTCAAGCTTTCGGTTAAGAAAGCTCTTCTACAGGAGATAATATTTTACACCATTAAAACTCCAATAAGATTTAAAATTAAATAAAGTGATTTAGTTGTTTACATTTGTTTCAATGCAGAATCATCAACACGGGCTTCTGTTGCGCGTGCTTTCGATTTTTGCTATTCCAAGGCGATATCTTCACCTGAGGGTTATTTTCTCCCGTAGAAGGACTTTCTTGCCTGAAAGCTTGAGAGATTTTTGAATAAAAGATTTTTTAAAAAGAAACTTTTCCCTGGAGGTTTAATGTTCTTATTTTAAATATTGTGGCGAAGAAATAATTTATATTGTTAGCTCCACTTAGAGGACTGTATTTTGCTCCTATAAGGCCCCACTCTACTGCCGCCTACCTCGTTAATTATTTTCCGTCCAACGTCACCACGGAAGCACAAGCAAGTACACTGATACTCTCAACCTTATTTTTACAATCTTACAATTTATACATATGCATGACACGTGGTCAATGGTCAAACAGAATAAAAAGAGATTAATAATAAACAATAAATATTCACAGATATATACATTTTAATTCTCAACAATTTTTAATTATTCAACGAAAATATTTGAAACAGATTTAAAATTTTACATTTTCTATAAATCATTATTTAGTTACCTAGCTTGCTTGCTCGATATTCTCTAGCTGTAGATAGTTTGGTTGGTTTGTTAATAATTGTTGACTGGTCGCCGTGACGTCATCAATAAATACTTTTACATATTACAAGAGTTGATTTCTACGCTACAATATTGATTCAAGGGAGTATTTTATCGAACTGTAAACACCATTATAATATGATGCACTAGCGCGCCATCTGTTATCAATGTTCTAATAAAAGACTCCATTTGATATTTGCGGAAGAGCGATTGCTCGAAGCATATTATATATTTATAATTGTATGTAATTCTACTGTCCTTAAAGCTTATGTCCATAGTTCTTCTGAAATACCCATTCCAAGAGTCTATCAACAGTATCACTATAAAGGAAGTTCCAAAAATGCAATATAACAGCGGTATGGTAGATCAAACTGGTGAAACCGCTGGGAGGGTTCACCACTGATGAGACAGGCCCTCCCATTAATTTTTATATTGCAGTAAGAGCAGTAGAAATTGTTTAATTTCAAAAAGAATCTTACGCCTTTAAAATAGTTTCGAATTGTAAACACACCATTATCATATAGAAATTATCTAGGACAGAGATCGACAACCTGCATCTCGTGAGCCATATGCGACTCTTTGGATGTGAAGCCGCGTGTAATACTCGCATAAATACAAATTTTATATATGTGAGTACTATTTATTGTTTGGCAAGAAAATAATTTGTGGCTTTTTGAACACTTTGAAATTTTGGAAATTTAAAAAAAATAAGGCTTATTTTGGATTGTAATAAGATTATTTATTAATCCGATATTTCGATGGACCAATCTTCCATTTTTACGAGTTTTTTTTTGTTATGAAGCACACAGCAGGTCGCGTGCTTCAGGTGAGCCACGGACGTCTTGCAAGCTTATTGGGCGATAAATTTTAAAAAAATATATATATATTATGGATTTCTCTATATTCAGAATTTTGTAAATTGTAATTTTTGACTCTTCTGATTCAAGAGGTTGCCGACCCTTGAACAAGGATATTAGCACATGATAAATTTGAAGAGAGTTACACCTTAGTCAATTCAGTCTTAGCTTTAGCCATGTGTATATATAAACTCAACTACTGAAAAAACTATAACTTCGGCAAGTAAAGTTTTTACCGAAGTTTTGACGTCTTCGTCAGGAAAAAAATTAAAAATAAAATATGGAAAGACGTTAAAAACGCGTTAACACTTTTCCATAAAGGTCATTTTTTTCTTGACGAGGAAAGGTTTTTGTCGAAATTTCGGAAAAAAAAACTCTAATGGCCGAAGTGTCTGTTATTCCAAGAACAATGAATACTGCCCAGACAACCTCTATCAACCTCGATCAACTACCGATTCAAGATAAAATTGTGAAAAGCGTTAAAAAATTACAAATATTCTCTTACAATGAGTTTCTTTTTTATTTTAATTTGCAAGATTATTTATAATACAATATAATGCGTCTCATGATTGTAAAACGACATTTGAAATTTATCCCGCATGTATTTCTTTTGAACGAAATTTATTTTTTAAGGAGAAAAATAACGATTATTTCTAACCTCAGGGATGAAGTATGAAAAGATGTATTGTGAAGAGTAATGATAAACGGAAAAATAAAGTGTCCAGGGATGGGAACCGAACGCACAGTGTTCCGCTTACCGGGCAGATGCCATGTCCACTAGGCTACCCTGAACATATTTTTCTGTTCGTAAATATTATATAAAGTAATTTATAGTACAATATAATGCGGCTTATGATTGTAAAACGGCATTTGAAATTTATCCCGCATGTATTTCTTTTGAACGAATAATCGAAATTTATTTTTGAGGAGAAATAATCGTTATTTCTCCTTAAAAATAAATTTCGTTCAAAAGAAACACATGCGGGATAAATTTCAAATGTCGTTTTGTAAGATTATTACTTGAAAGCTTGCAATTAAAAAAAAAAAGAAGAAACTCATTGTGAGAGGTAATTTGTAGTTTGTTTAAAATCAACTACCGAACCTTTTAGAACATTTAGATTTATAAAATAATGAAAAGAAAAACACTATTTAAAATCTATTCAAGTAAAGAGTTGTTTTTATAAATTCAAGTTGGGAAGCAATTATGTAAGTGGAAACTCATATGGGACTCAACTGGACATTATGTTATATATGTATGTAATTAGATAAAGCCCTACAAATGTTCTTAAGAATATAATTAATTGATATATTTATTTAATTAAATAATTAATTATTTAAAAGTTTTAAATCAATCAAATATTTTTTTAAATTATAAATATTTTCTCACAATGAGTATCTTTTTATTGAAAAAAAAAACGCTAGCTTTCAAGCGTTAATCGCTCTTTAACGGGCTTGCTAAAATATCGACTTTATTCCACCAGAAATATTTACAAAAACAAACGCGCGCAGCGTGGATATTTATAACTGATTTTTTTTTAAATTGGTTTGTAATTTAAAAATGTCATGGAATATCTCTATTTTAATTTTTAGGGCATCCAAACCTATAAAATTGATCTATTGATTTTTTTCTGAGATATCTAAGGTATTGTGATGGTAAATCTATTTTTCTGTTTATGCTGTTATATTAAATGGAAACTCATTGTGAGAAAATATTTGTAATTTTAAAACTTTTTCACAATTTTATCAATCAAATATATAAATAAATATTTGCCAAATTCCAATTACTTGCTGGCCTGCTACTTATATTAAAAGGATCGGTTAGACACAGGTAAGAAAGAGTATAAAACATTAATTAGCCTTACAAAAAACAATCCATTATCTAAAAAAGAAGCTCAATAGACTAATAACAGATGAAAAAAGGCAAATTGGTTCAAATTCTGCGAATACAACACTCTACGCCTATGGGGGAAATTTAGAAAGTTTATCTATAACACTGACTGAAAAGGGGGAGAGGGGGGGGGGGCTAAAGGTTTAGTTAAGCTACATTTTGTAACAGGCATATAGCGCAAAATGACGTCATATTTATGACTAGTAGCTTGATAGAATTCCCAAAGACGTTATTTCTATTTCCTGATTAAAACGAATATAAAAAGCTTACAAATATAATTTCTGTGAAAAATAGACACTTCGGCCAGTTAGTTTTTTTATTTTCTCAAAGTTTCGACAAAAATATTTTGTCTTCGTCAGGAGAAATAAGTAATTTATTTAGATAAAAATTTTCCTATATATTAAAGTTAAATAAAATATCTAAATTATTGTTAAAATATTAACATAAAACAATAAAATATCGATTAACGATGAAAAGGTTATGATTAAGATGAATAATGTTGTTCTTACAGTTTAAACTATCATATTAAAATGGCAAAATATTAATTTAAATGAAAATGACCACAGCCAAAGTAATTTTCAAACTACGGATAGGACCCAGGAGGGAAGTTTGTCTACCTATATTTTAATATGGTCACACAAAATATTTTGTCAAATTTATTATAAAATTTATTTTTGACCAATGTAAATAATTATAATAAGATATATAGAATGTTGTTTCTAAAAAATTAAAAATATAATAAAAGACCAAATTATATCTAAAAGAAAATACTTATCACAGAAGCATATAATTTAGTGTACCTTGGTATTTGTAACGTATATCTAAAATGTCTATTGATTATGTTATATATTTTGTGATTGATTTAGGGATGAATATGAATCAACAAAAATATCTCTCTGTAATAATTCATATTTTATTTTATTTTATTTCAATTTAAAGCGCTATGTCACCCTAGGGACACTTGTACTGTCATATATGTATGTCTTTACATTTATCTATAAATATATAGATACAATAATTTTAGGCCGTGAATAGAATAGACATATGATGTTAACAATGAGAAAGAGAGAAAAAAAGTTAGAAAAGAGCTGTGTACAAAATAAAGAAGTGTCTGGCAATATGTACAATAAGCATAATATAAATTGTCAGTTTCTTAAAAGATATTTGTTGCTATATAATTTAAAATATATCTAAAAAAGGTATTGAATTTAATATACATTTATTTCCTGGAAATAAAAATACTTGTATCTGTTACTATTAAATTATTTTCGATTCTGTAGTCTTGAAAAACTGGACAATCTAGTAAAAGATGTATTGAGGTTTGTTCCTCATGTCTATTTGTAATCAAGCCTGTATTTTTATAATAAAGGTATCCATTATAATAAAATATATTGTAAAACATTTTATTCGTGCAAATATTAATTCAAAATTTAAATATGATATAATCTACAACCTTCTTGAATTTTTATTTACAACGTTTTTTTTTAATGAGTCTTTATCACTCTTTTGAAGGAAAACAAATCTTCTATGTTTACTTTTGCTGATTTTATAAAGATATTTAAACAAGTGTAAAGCGAGTCGATATTTAAAATATATTTTGTGAAATAGAAAACAAAAATAGAATTAACACATATTATTGCGAAATATTTACCAAAATATTGAAATAGAAGGTGAATATTTTCAAATGACATTTTAAAAGATTAAATTTCCTTTCTTTAAAATGTTGATATTTTATCTAATCTTTTAGGTATTTATACTCTTTAGGTATATTACTTTTATTATTCTGAAACTTTATAAATAAAGAATGAAAATAAAAAGTTTATTGATGATAATCTATTCATATTTATGATTCTAATCTGCAAAAATATTTTTTATTTTAAGAATTTAAAGTGATATTTAGTAGAGAAAAAGTTGAGAAATAAAATTAATTCAAAATAATGATAGATATAAATTCAAATTTGTAGCCAACAGACACAACTTACCTTGTCAGACGACTCGGCCATGATAGCCAATCGATCAGCCGACCTAATTGTAAGATGAAGAGCAGATGCGCAGAATTTACCTCGTCACTAGGTCAAGGTATCAGGCGACAAATTGGCCTTGATCAATTTTAATTTATTAAAAATTATTTTAAAAAAGTAATTTCGCTAAATTACATAACATGTATATATACGTTGTAAAACTTTTAAAACAACAATAAATACTTTTTCTCATTTTAAATAACATTTTATAACTCAATATTTTCGATTTTATTTCAATTATTATTAAAAAATATATTTTTCGCTATAATTTATTGCATGTATAATAGACGTTTTAAAACTTTAAAAACAACAATTTTATACTTTAATAATAAATTTTTGTCATTTTAAATAACGCATTTTAACTCGATATTTTTCGATTTTATTTCAAGGTTAACAGTATTTTACTGAAAATAATAAAGGCATATCTTGACCAAAAGCACTTTTTAGATGGCAGAGTGCCATCTAGTGGAGCAAAAATAAACTAAACGTTTATTTAACTTGCTCCGTGATATTTGGACAACCCAATTTCTTGATTGGTCAGGATATGCCTTTATTATTTTTAATATTAACACCTGACCTTTTTATTTATATATTTTTTTCTATTGTTTTTTCAAATATTTTACTATAGTTATTTTGTTGAGATTAGTAAACAAATCTGTGAAATATTTCTTGTTTTGACCAAGTAGTTGTTTGCTTTTTAAAGGGTAATGGCTTAAAGTAAAGGATAAAACTTTTATCTCGCATTTTTATTTAGTTTGTTTTAACCTTTCTCATTGTATTTGAATAATAAATTTGTTTAACTTAATAAAGCTGCATTAATATAAAATTGAAATTTCCCTTCAACATATTTTCTAGTTTTACCAGAAACATTTAATCGAAGATGTTTATTTCATAATATTTTCATTTTTATATGAATCTATTTTGATCTCCCAATAAATTTGTGTGTGTGTTGTGAGATAGATAGATAGATAGATAGAGAGAGAGAGAGAGAGAGAGAAATATGGGGAATATATATGTAATATTGTTACAAATGTGATCCTGCCGATGTATGGATAAGCTGGCAGTCGTGTACGTGAGGCGAGTGTTGATGTTCTTCCCACATGCGGACAACAAGAAGCAGAATCAGGGCTAGATGTTAGCACCGAGAGTGATCGGAGACAGCCCACGGGACAGAGGTAGAGGCCATGACACAAACTTGGATGCCTATCACCGAGACATGGAGAGAGAGACTGAGCGAGACAGCAGCGGTCTGCTGAAGACCACACTGTAGAACATACTGCTGTTGACCACCCTGCTAAAACCTGTCCTGTTTACAGGGGTCGTCTATAAAAAGTCCCTGGGGGCCCCACATGGGCTGGGCGTTAGCTTTTTCCTCCTCTGTCCCCAGCTGCCCCCAGCTGACCGCTCTTTGGATCTTTATTTTGACGTCCCCATTTTTAGTTTAAATACAAATAGGGGGTTTAAATACAAATAGTTTATATACAAAATATGGGGTGGTCGTAAATAGAAACGGTGTACATTTTAATAGAAGGGTAGGGTCTTATAAGGTATTGACTCTGACTAATTGGAAGATTTGTGACATATACTAAAAGTGTCATTATTATACAGTTAAAAATATACTATATATTATACGCTAACAGAGTTTTTAGTTGTAAAGTTTTAAGCAATCTCTTCTAAAGATACTGAACTATACATAGCTATCTATATACCAAAATTTTTGATTTTTTTTCATGTGTCACACTTATTTTTATTCTCTAAATATTTGTAGGTATACTTTTTATTTATTCAAATTTTCAATCGTTGATTTTTCGCTTCAAACTTTATTAATTTATCATCATCAAATTGCTTTCTTTTAAAAATAAATGCGTTTGTATTATTGAATTTCATAAATTTATAATGGTAGATATTTCGTGTTTCAAATTTAATTGTAATTACTTTTTCCGCCATTAAGACACGAATGTTTCTTTTCACAAATACACCAATCTTTTACTGTCTTTACTGCGATGTAAAAATTTAATTATTTAAATGTAATTCAAATGCTCATAGTTTACTTAAATACCATTTATAAGATTCCAGCCTTCAGTGTAGTATATATAAGCAGAATGATCCAATACAGTATTAGAGCTCTAAAGAAGCGGTAGATTAAATTGTAGAAGACGCTGGGAGGGTTCACCACTGATGAGCCAAGCCCTCCCAAAATTTTTAATCGCAGTAAATACAGTAAAAGATTGATGTATTTGTGTAAAGAAATATTCGCGTCTTAATCTTTTCATTTGTTATACATATATATATAGCGTTTAATTGTTATAGCCTTTAATTGTTGAAATATATATATGTCATAATTTGCCTAATGCCCAATAGATATTATTTATTTTCGCCTTAATTATATGTTAAAATGTAAATACAAATTCATCCATCTATAAATCTGTACAAAATAAACGTGGGGGCCAGGGCGCGCGGGCGAAGGCTACGGCACCGCCGCGCGCTCACGAGTGTGGAACAAGTTCTTTTTCGAAGCTTACATGCACAACGGCTGCGCCCTTCTGTTCGACCACGACACATACGACATATATACCTTTTATTTTTGATACTCAATAATAAAATCTTTATCTACTTTCCCTTTATCTTTACTGTTGAAAAAATAGGAAGGAGAAGGCCGGGAATCGGCTTTAAAGATAGAAAGTTTTATTAAGTTATGCTCTAATTTTACATAAAGTTAAAGCACACACACAGCTTGCTTTACATACTCCGCTACGACAATGGTAGAAATAATTTATATACATAGCGGTCAACCGATCAAAAACAAATAAAAGAAGAGTAGAATGTTGAAATTGATTATTCCAACACCCTCCCTCAATTTCTACATTCCCAATCCAGCAACATGTTTATCATACAAGACTCTTGGCAGACCTTTAGTAAGGATGTCGGCAACATTTTCCTGGGTTGGTGTGTGAACGACCTCGATAAGACCATCGCTGCAAATGCTTCTAATATAATGCCATTTGATGTCAATGTGTTTAGTTCTGGCATGATGGACTGGATTTCTCGCCAGCTGTTGAGCGCCCTGGTTATCAGTCTTTAAAACCGTAGGTTCATTCAATAATTCACCAAATCCCATCTCATCCAACAGCGCTCTAAGATAGACTGCCTCCTTTCCCGCTTCACAAAGTGCTATGTACTCAGATTCCGTGCTCGAAAAGGCGACAGTCTGCTGCTTCTTCGATTCCCAAGCTATTGGACCTCCTGCTAAGAAGAAAACAAGTCCCGTTTGAGATTTTCTATCCGCGAGGTTTCCACCCCAATCAGCGTCGACACAACCATAAAGGGTCTCATTAGTTTTCTCGTAAGTTATTTTCAAACATAAAGTGCCCTTTAGATAGCGGAGGACACGCTTGGCCGCATTCCAGTGCTGTCTCCTAGGATCATTGCTGAACTGTCCCAAAACACTAACCGCATAGGCTATATCAGGCCTTGTCGACACTGAAAGATATATTAACGATCCAATCAGTGATTGGTATTCTACCTTTTTTACTGGCTCATTCTCACCCTCTATAGATGAAATCTTTGTTAACTTGGAGTTCGAGTCCATGGGTGTAGAAATCGGCTTGGCCTCCTTCATTCTATATTTCGCCAGAAGTTCTTCAATATATTTCTCTTGATCTATGGATATTGAGCCATCCTTTTCCGTTTGTATTCTTATACCCAAACAATAATTTATCTTTCCAAGATCTTCTATTTTGAATATCTTCTTCATACTTTCTTTAAAGGATATCAACGTGTATTTTCTTTCAGCTGCAATTATCAAATCATCAACATAGATTGCCACCAGAAGAATGCCTTCATGATGTTTGATGTAGACACAGTTGTCAGATTGAATTTGCTTCAGTCCCAAATATTTTAATTCAGTGTCAAGCTTTTCATGCCAAACTATTCCAGCTTGTTTTAACCCATAAATGGCCTTCTTGAGTCGACATACCTTCTCTGGATATTTTCTTGATACAAAGTTCTCTGGCTGTGCCATATAAATTTCTTCCTTAATTTCTCCGTTCAAGTAAGCAGATTGAACATCCATTTGGTGGACTATCAAGTTGTATTCTACAGCCAAAGCGAAAAATACTCTAATTGTACTTTGGCGCACTACTGGAGCAAATGTTTCTTCGTAGTCGATTCCGTACTGCTGTGAAAACCCCTTTGCTACAAGACGAGCCTTATGGCGCTCAAGAGAACCATCACTACTGTATTTTCTCCTGAATACCCATTTGCTTCCAATTACGTTTTGGCCCTTAGGGGGATCAACCAGTTCCCAAGTTTTGTTTTCAATCAATGAATCAAACTCCTCCTTCATTGCTTTCCTCCAAAAATAAGAATCTTTTCCAGACAGCGCTTCCTCTGCGTCTTTTGGATCTGGGGAGTACTTCACTTCTGAAAATTCTTGCGTGGATAAATTTGCCGTAGGATATTCCTTTCTTGGTTGGCCAGCTTTTCCCGTTCTAATATACCTTGGTCTTCCTCTTCCTCTCTGCGAGATGACTTCCATTGTTTCTGATGGTTCGCCTAAAAACTCCGAATCAGTTCCGGGCAAAGTGTTTTCATCATCCTGAAGACTTTCCTCCTCCAATGATGTATCATCCTTTTTCTGTGGTATAGCTTCAATTTGCACCACGTCATTCCTTAAGGTAGAATTTTCAGATTCAAGGAAACGTACATCTCGACTTTTTATCATCATGCCTGTTCCAGGCTTCCATAATCTGTACGCCTTTGATTCGGGGAGAATAGCCAACCAGTCGGTATTCTTCACTACGAGGAGCGAATTTTCCTCTTCTCGGACGGTTGTCAACAGCGAAACATTTACATCCTATCATTCTTAAATGAGAAACGGTTGGTTTTCTTCCTGTAAATATTTCATACGGAGTACGACTTTCATTTGTTCTTGGGCATCTGTTTCTGATGTATGTAGATTGATGTGAATGAACGTATAAAAATAATTAAATATGAGTGATTGAATATTAATTAATTTATTTTTCTATTGTTTTTTGACCAAGAAAAGGTAAATTCATTCTGTCAAGAGATATGTAAATAGTGTTAGTTCAATTTTTAATTTTAATTTTAGTTTTGCTTGGTTTGCATGTAAATATTCTTAAGGAAGAAAAATAAACCTTTTTTTCTTTTATAAGTGCAGACATCTTTTGTTTAATATAAATTTCTAGAAAATTATTTAAGCAGCAAAATAACAATGGCGACGAGACTTTCTTTCGAACCATATGTAATGAAAGAAGAATCTTTTGAAAATTATCTTCAACGATTCAAACAGTACATTTTTTTGAATGAAATCGAAGGTAAGAAGATTGTTCCTTTTTTTATTATGTCTATTGGAGCAAATACTTATAGTGTTCTAAAAGAACTAATCTCCCCTAGAGATGTTTGTGCATTAGAATTCGAAGAAATTGTTAGTGTTTTACTCACTCATTTTACACCTAAGCTAAATATAATTTTTGAAAGATATGAATTCAGCCAATTGGTTCAAGAACATGGCGAGAAAATAGGAGACTATGTCCTTAAATTAAAAAAAACAAGCTAATAGGTGTAACTTTGGCTTAAATATTGAAGAACACCTAAGGGATAAGTTCATTGCGGGAGTGTCTAATCAAGTTATTTTGAAAAGATTACTCCAAGAGCCTGAGCTCACTTTTAATATGGCAGTGAATATGGCTACCACAATAGAATCGGTAGATTGTAATGTGTTGAAAATGAAGTCTTATGCTGAAACTAAAGAAATAAACAAACTACATTCTAAATGCAAACATTGTGGAAAGATGAATCATCATTCGGACAAATGTTTTTTTAGAAATTCTTTCTGCTATTCTTGTAAACAATTGGGACATATATCGACTGTTTGTCATTCAAAATCTAAGAATGGATATTTTCAACCAAGAAAGAGTGAAGCGTCTGCCCACGGAGAATCATTTTCGGGAAAGAATGGTGAGTCCATCAATAATATAGAATATCTGACTAATAAATTTGAGAGTATTTTGTATGTCTTCGACATAAAATTCTTAGCAGAAATTGACACTGGTGCAGCTTTAACAACTATGTCAAAAGATCTATTTTTAAAATATTTTGAACATGTTAAATTATTTCCGTCTAAATGTTATTTAACCGATTATCAAGGAAAGGGCATTTCCTCTATTGGAGAATGTAAAGTAAAAGTAAGATATAAAAATAAAATAGGCCATTTAAACTTAATAGTAACAAATATTGAAAATAATAAATTTCTCATAGGAAAAGACTGGATAGTATATTTTGATATGGTACAAATTAATGTCCAACAAAATAATAATTTTGATACTAATTTTATTTTTAATAAATATTATAAACTTTTCGAAGATATAGTCTTGCCAATAAAGGATATTTCCGTACACATTAATGTAAAAAAAATAATTTTGCACCAAAATTTTATAAATTTAGACCTGCTCCCTTTGCTATTAGAAATTTAATTGAAGAAGAACTATTATTTTTATTGAATAATAATATTATTGAAAATATAGTGGATAGCCCAATAGCTTCACCGCTAGTATGCGTCCCTAAGAAAAACGGCAAAATTAGAATTTGTGCGGACTTTAAAAGAACCTTAAATCCATTTATCGAGGATGTTAAGTATCCGATACCGAACATCGATAATGTTTTACATTCATTTTTTGGTAAAAGTATATTTAGTAAAATTGATCTTTCAAGCGCATATCATCAGATACTTCTAGACGAGGAATCTCAAAAATTAACAGTTATTTCTACCCATAAAGGCCTTTTTAAATATAAAAGGCTGCCCTTTGGTATCAAGTCCGGAGCGACTATTTTCCAAAGAACTATGGACAATATTTTTTCCGGTCTTAAAAATGTAATAATATATTTAGACGATATTCTTATAGCATCGTCTGATGTAAATGAGCATATTTCAGATATTGAAACAGTCATGAATAAATTATCGGATTTTAATTTTTCAATTAATAAAGAAAAATCTTTGTTTTTTGTTAATGAAATCAATTATTTAGGACATAGAATAAATAAAAATGGAATCTATCCCCTTGAGGATAAATTGGACAGTATAAAAAAATGTCCTAAACCGAGTAACATTTCAGAATTGAAATCTTTCTTGGGCATGTTGTCATTCTACAGTAAATTCGTTAGAAATTTATCCATACATGCAAATCCTTTATTCTCTCTATTGAAAAGAAGTTATAATTGGAATTGGAAAAATGAACATGATCAGGCTTTCGAAAAATGTAAAAATTTGATTAGTACAAAAACTTGTTTGACGCATTATTCGCAAGATTTACCTCTTTATGTTACTTGTGATGCATCAAATTATGGTATTGGAGGATATATTTCCCATATTGTAAACGGCACTGAGAAACCAATTACTTTTGTTTCAAGAACACTAAATGACACAGAAAAGAAATATTCCCAAATAGAAAAAGAAGGGTTATCAATATTCTTTACCTTAAACAGGCTAAAACAATTCCTTTACGGAAGAAAATTTATTATTAATACAGATCACAAACCATTACTAGCCATTTTTGGCGATAAAAATAATTTACCAGCCTTAGTGGCAAATAGATTACATAGATGGTCACTCTCAATATCAAATTTTAATTTTGAAATTAAATATACTAAGGGAACTGAAATACCTCTTGCAGATTTTCTTTCAAGATTTCCAAATCCTGAAAAAGGGGAGAAGGAAGAGGAAATGGGAGAAATATTATTAATAGAAAATTCGATATTAGATTACGTCTTGGTATCGTACAAAACACAAGAAGATCCAACTCTTAGAAAACTATATAAGTTAGTCAAGTACGATAAGTATGATGTTGACTCAGAGGTAGATATAAAACCTTATAATAGAATTAAAAACGAGATAACAATAGTAAGAAATTGCCTATTTTTCGGAAATAGAATGATCATCCCCGATTCCTTAAGAGAATATGTTTTGAAAATCATCCATGAAAATCATATTGGAGTAAATAAAATGAAAACTCTGGCCAGAAGTTCTGTCTATTGGCCGGGAATGGATGAGCAAATTGAGAAACTGTCTAAAAGCTGTAGCACTTGTATGGAAAACACATCAAAGCTGCCAAACCAGGAATTCACTGAGTGGACTCCACCAAACAAAGTTTGGAAGAGAATTCATCTCGACTATTTCTATTTTGCGGGAAAAATTTTTTTGATATTAGTGGATGCGCATTCTAATTGGATAGAATGTCAAATAGTTCCAAATACATCGGCGGGATTCTGCATAGACTTTTTGAGAGAATGTTTAGCGAGATATGGTATCCCGGAGGTGGCGGTAATGGATAATGGGCCCCCGTTTAGAAGTTATGAAATAAAGACATTTTTCGAAAGAAATGGCATACATGCGATGTTTAGCCCCGCTTACCATCCGGAGAGCAACGGACTAGCGGAAGTGTCTGTAAGAGAGATAAAAAAAAGCTATGAAAAGAATTATTTCGGAGGAAAGAGAATTACCCCTTGAGTTTGCTTTGATAAAGGCATTATATGCATATAGATTGAGTCCTTTGACTAGAACGGAAAAATCCCCTGCTGGAATATTTTTAAATCGCGAGATTAGAACAAAGATTTCCATGTTGAGCAAGAAATCAGTAAGAGTGGGGAGATTGAAAAATAAAAAACAGAACAATAGCTACAAAATAAATGATAGAGTAAGATACAGATGGATAGAAAGAGGAAAACCGAAATGGATGTTTGGGATTGTAAAGAGAATAGTGGGAAGCAACAGCTGTATGATAGAAACTGATGAAATTGAAAAGAAAGTACACACTAACTATATGAGGAGAAGTATGGAGAGAAAGGATGTTTCATCATCAGAAGAAGGAATAAGCTACCCAAGGCCTCAGACATCAAGTCCCCTGACTCCTGCTACAATAGTAGCAGAATCTACACCTGGACCACCGACTGAATCTACACCTTCCCGGAGATATCCACTACGAGAGAGGAGACCACCGGATAGATATGTACCTTGATGAGTATTGCTATCTTAAAAAAGGGGGAGTTGATGTGAATGAACGTATAAAAATAATTAAATATGAGTGATTGAATATTAATTAATTTATTTTTCTATTGTTTTTTGACCAAGAAAAGGTAAATTCATTCTGTCAAGAGATATGTAAATAGTGTTAGTTCAATTTTTAATTTTAATTTTAGTTTTGCTTGGTTTGCATGTAAATATTCTTAAGGAAGAAAAATAAACTTTTTTTTCTTTTATAAGTGCAGACATCTTTTGTTTAATATAAATTTCTAGAAAATTATTTAAGCAGCAAAATAACATAGATGTATGCACAAGTTCAGCCCAAAGTGGATCTGGGAGGTTCACTTGAATTATGAAACATCTAGTCATTTCTACCAGAGTTCTGTTCGCTCTTTCAGCAACTCCATTTTGTTGCGGAGAATATTCAACTGAGAGCTGATGTCTAATTCCTTCCTCCAATAAATATTCTTTAAAATCTGAACTCAAATACTCTGCGGCATTGTCACTTCTGATTGCTTTAATTTTCTTACCAGTTTGTTTCTCAGCAAATCTTTTAAAGACTTTAAATCCTTTGAAAACTTCACTTTTTCTTTTCATAACAAAAGTGAATATCATTCGTGAGAAATCGTCAATGAAAGTTGCGAAGTACAATGCACCGCCATACGACTTTGTTCTCATCGGTCCACATATGTCAGAATGAATAAGTTGCAGTGGCTCTGTTGACTTTGTTAGAGAGACTTCTGGGAATGGTAATCGAGTCTGTTTACCCCTAATACAAGTTTCACAACTTGTTATACTTTTAAATTCACCCTTGGGTAATCCATTGACTAAATTCTCTCTCTGCAATTTCTTAAAGTCATCAAAATTAAGATGACCAAACCTATTATGCCAAATTTCACTGCTATTTCTGTCTATACACATTCCGGTAAATTGTGTTTTTGCATATTTAGTTTGACGCAATATGTAAAGTCCGTTTCTTTTGTAAGCTTCTATGCAAATTTTCCTCAATGGATTCACAATTTCCGCTTTTCTTCTCATAAATTTTACAAAGAATGATTTCTCTGTGCAGGTGCTGACTGAAAACAAATTTCCCTTCAGTCCTGGGACAAACAACACATTTTCTAATTTTAATAAAAATGGTTCACCATGTTCTAAAACCTCCAATTCTACCGTTCCTGTACCTAAAGCTTCTATGCTTTGGTCGTTCGCTAATTTAACGGCTATTGGCTCTGTTTCTCTTAAATTTGAAAATGCTGTTCTTAAGCAGCACATGTGTGCAGTTGCACCGCTATCCAGGCACCACTCGTCAACATCAAGAATATTTTCATCTCTAATTCCTAGAGAAGCAGCCATTCGCTTATTGTTTCTTTTAGAGTTCCTTTTTGACCAGCAGTCAGCCGCTTTGTGGCCTTTCTTGCCACAGTAATGGCAGTTAAATTTGAACTCCTTCCGATTTGGTGGTTTAGTGGAATTGGTAGTTTTTCTTTCTGGATTTCCAAAAAAGACATTTTGTTCTCCAGACGAAGTTCCCTCCATTTCACGTTGTCTTTGACCTTCTTCTATAATCTTTACCTTTAAAGTTTCAAGTTTTGGGAGCTCATCTCTGGTTTCCATTGCAGTTCTGAATCCTTCGTACGATTCTGGAAGACTACACAAAAAGAGTATAACCAAAAAATCTTCGGGTACTTGAGCCCCAATTTCACCTAGATTGTCCACTAATGAAGTAAATTTACTCAGGTAATCTTTCAAATCATCATTAGGCCTCATTTTCATCTGTATTAGCCTTTTGGTCAGGGAAACTCTCGTCGCAGGTCCTTTTGGTCGATAAACTTCTTCTATCTTTTTCCAGGCCTCCTCGGCAGTCTTGCAGTTCTTAACATGAACTAGTTCTGATGGATTCAAGCTCAATACATTTGTAGCGAGAGCCTTCTGATCCTTATTTTGCCAATTAGTAAACTCTTGGCTACCGGGTTCAGGTTTGATATTGGCTTCATTAACATAATTCCACAGATCACAGTGAATAAGAATCATTTGCATTTGAAGCCTCCATGTCTCAAAGTTTTGCTTATTCAACTTCTCAATTTGATATAGACTGTACATGCTTGATTCTTAATTTCTTAGGCAATCAGTCCTGGGCCCATAACCTGTTGAAAAAATAGGAAGGAGAAGGCCGGGAATCGGCTTTAAAGATAGAAAGTTTTATTAAGTTATGCTCTAATTTTACATAAAGTTAAAGCACACACAGCTTGCTTTACATACTCCGCTACGACAATGGTAGAAATAATTTATATACATAGCGGTCAACCGGTCAAAAACAAATAAAAGAAGAGTAGAATGTTGAAATTGATTATTCCAACATTACTTCTTGTACCATTTTTCTTTCATATATTATAGATATAACACTACTATATATATTTGGTAATTTAAGCCAACAACCCCATATTTTATATAACTTATAACAAGATTTGAATGTTGTATAATAGAAACACATCTGTAAATGATTATACGCATGATTGACATGTGTCATTACATCATCATATGTAATGTACTTTGTACAAACTGAGGACGAATAAATAAACTCTGTAATAGATTAAGAGTTGAGCTAAAGAGATAGAAGTCAGAAACGTCTAAAATCGAGATAGATGGAAGCCACAAAGCAACATCTAAAGATAGATTGGAAGCTGTCAGGACGGCGCCAGTTTAGAATGTCACCAGACGATCCACGCCCCTCTCACATCTGGTGAAATGCAATACCCCCTTTCTCAGAAAAGATATATAAAGCCCCCGTCTTTAGCCAAAAATACAGTTAGTTCACCATCTGCGTGAGCCCTCGTCGGTTGTACCCCAGGTCCACCTCATCGACCATGTAGACCAGTAAGAACTCTTCTATCTCCATCTTTCGCTCCTAGCTCAACTTTTATCTGTTCACGGAACTTTCTTAGTGCAACTGTGTCTTCGTTTTTTTTTGTGCATGGACATTCCCAATCTTTCCACTCTGCCTCGACCACGACTGCCTGTACTTTGTGAGAACTTTTAAAGGTCTTCAAAGGTGCAGAGAGGTACTGGAAAACTCCTTATCCTGACTGTTCCTCTCGGTCAACACAGTATAGCGAGAGTCAACAGGATCCCATCACATAATTTAAGTCGACTGGATACCTCATCAGAGATTTAGTCGCCAGGATCCTACAAGAGGTTACCGTAACTCACCACACATATATATAGATGGAAACTTTGCCGGGAGGATATTGATTTAAAGAGACAAAGGTCGCCTCTCCCGTCAAAATAGACGTCAAAACTAGACGCCATCTATTGACCGTCACCGCAAACTAGCGGTCTCGGGTCGGTGACAAAGCCACAACACCAGCTTTGGCCAACTGAAAAGCGTCAACCTAGAGACCATGGTTTCGGGCTAATGGCCCTCGTCAGTCTAGGGTGGACTTTATTCCATGAGATCCACACGGGATCCAGCCACTTTGCCAGCTAAACACCTCTTTGGCAGATTGTCAAGATTCCATTGGATCCCGTGTGGATCTCATGGAATAAAGTCCACCCTAGACTGCAGAGGGCCATTACCCCGAAACCATGGTCTCTAGGTGTCCGCTTTTCAGTTTGCCAAAGGTGGTGTTGTGGCTTTGTCACCGAGCCGAGACCGCTAGTTTGCGGTGACGGTCAATAGATGGCGTCTAGTTTTGACGTCTATTTTGACGGGAGAGGCGACCTTTGTCTCTTTATATATATGTTGTAATGTAGTTTATGCTGTTGGATGACTGTAGTGTGGCATGTTGGTTACAGTCGTGGTGGTTGAGTGATGGGTGGCAAGGACACACAGGATCCAGAGGCCCCGTGAGGAAATAGATCGCGGAGGAAAGATAGAAGGTCCTAGTCCTAGAACAACCCCTAGAACAACTGGCGTCGAGACCACCTCAGCGAGAACTGAGCTTTCTCTTATCATATCCAGCCGCTTTTAAACCGATTTGAGTAAGATAAATGTTGGAGAGAGTAACTACGCACACCGGCTGTTGCTTAGCAACGCCAGCTTCCCCCAGACATCACGTGACCTGGCGCCACTCCGACCGGCCGTACTGTATAAGTTTCAAATTGCTTTTGTTGTCTGCCCCTACGCTTGCCTTTTTTTGACTCTCTTTGTTCCTTGTCATCTTAATATAATATTATTGTTAATTAAACAATACTTTTGAGATCCAGCCTCTGATTCTCTTACAATAAATCCTCTAGGGGAGAAATGAAGACTTGACACTTGTTTACCAAGTGGGTTTAACCCGGCTATCTTCCCTTGTACTCCCACACAGGCCATTTTATTTATATATTTCCGAATATTATGAAATATGCAAAATAATACAAATATTTTAAGGATTAGATATTTGATTGTGTTGTTACTGAAAGAAATGTAATGTTTTAAAATGAATGCAATCAAAATACAATTTGCACTATTTTTCCAAACGGAATTCCTACATAGTTCCATCCAAATTTTATATTCACTCAATTTGTCACATCACACGATAAATTCAAGCACTACTTACCTAAAAGAGATCTATCAGAAACACCAAATTGTTCCTGTGGAGAAACTGAACAAACTGCTCTTCACCTTATCTATGACTGTCTGAACTTTACAGAAGTGAGACATCGATTGTTCCCTGATCAAATTCATTTAACTCTCTTATATCAGCCACTTTGTCTATATAAATTTATAAACTATGTCGATTAATACATGTGAATTTGTAAATATTTATTTCTAAGTTCTAATTTGTTTGTTGTTTTGTTTCCTCTGTATTAGGCGCAAATATTTCAATATCGCGCCTGGTTGATTAATTAATAAATACAATCAAAATATATGATACATGGTTAAATTTTCAATTTGTTATTCAATTAGTAATGTGTGTTATATCTATGAGGCAATTGAACGAACAACAGTTGAGGAATAAAGTTATGAGGACACAACATTCCGTGACGTAAAAGGGGGGAGGGGGTGTAAATTGGTGTGCCAGATTTAGCCTTCGTGATGTTATTAGACGAGGTGGTAAAAATGTTTCCATATGTTGAACTCTGCTGCCTCGATGATCTGTTAATTGTTCCTGGTGTAAAAATCCATTTTTTTTGCCCTCTAGCAATAACAGAAAGCGTGAAATAAGTAACTGTTCGTGACGATTGATTCCTGGTAGAAATTCGAGTTGTTTCCGTAGTCTTATATGCCCATTTTATATTATTATGTGTTATGTAATTAAAGTAAGTAAGAAGGACGTAACCAATTTAACTATGCAAATTATTTATTATTAATTGCAATTATACAAAAACAAATCTTGGTGTATATTTTACGTGAAAGGGGGTAGGTGGAAGGATGGTCTAAACCGTTGGTTTTCGACCACTACGACCCGGGTTCAATTCCCGCACTGAGCATTTTTTTCTGGTTAATAAAAGAAAAAAATGCTCCAATGGCCCACGAATCTTGCAAAAGTCCAACCTCACCAGCGAGTGCAAGTAATCAAACGGGGCTCTGGCACATTTGTAAGTGCAAAGTCGAACTGCTTTTCACATGTGTAGACATGTGGTGCACTAAAAGTATTTCAAAGACTCTTTACAGTAAAAGCAGTCGCTAACTTCTACCCACCATGGATATCATGGCCTGTACCACGTGTACTAGGGTTAAGCAAACTAAACGTGAGAACGGAGACTAAATTCATAGATAAAATTCACAATCTTTGTAGGGTTGGAATATAGGTCCTGTCTTGAGGCTCTCATACATTCCAAGAGGTGGTTTGGTGAGTCCTCTTTAGTTCATAATTCTCCATGATAGGTATATCCATGGAGATTTCTTCATGTATGCACAGGTTAGAGCGCATAAAGTACATTGATGGACAAAACTTAAGGAAGTGGAAATTCTTGGATGTCTTTAGTTGTCTATTTCTTTTGAAACAGATGAAAACGAGGCAATTTTGTTCATTCTTGGTTATCTCGTGTGTCGTCAATAAAGGTCACTGTGATATATTTCAGATTTATTATTCATACACGTATATTTTCAATTAGAAATTTATCATATATTGGTATCGCAGAAATCACAGTCATCATTGTAGATAATACACTAACAGAGTTTTCAGTTGTAAAGCTTCAAGTAATCTACAAAGATACGGAACAAAACATAGCGATCTATATAGCAAATTTAGACTTTTATTTTCTTCATGTATCACACTTATCTTTTCTCCAAATACTAGTATTCAACTTCATTCAACTATAAATACAAAGCGCGATGTCCCGCCAAGGACACTGGCGCCCAAAGGAAAGCAATACAAGAGAGAGAGAGAGAGGGAGAATCTATTTATATATCCAAAAATATATGCACAAAGGCATTTACCATATTCATTAAATTGGTTTCAAACAAGCATACTATAAACATAGGTAATTTAATTTAAACACACCTCAAAACAAAAAAAAAAGGAAAAAAAAACCATATATACAGCACATACAGTTACAATTATACCTAACCCTAACCTAGTAATTATATTTATTTATTTTTTACTTTTCTTCACACAATCGTAGATATTTTTTCTTTCAAATTTTACTACGGTGGAAGGCTGGGTAAACCGTTTGGTTTTCGACCACTAGGACCCGGGTTCGATTCCCGCATTGGGCACTTTTTTCTGTTTAAAAAAAAAAAAATGCTCCAATGGCCCCCGATTCTTGCAAAAGTCCAACCCCACCAGCGAGTGCAAGTAACCAAACGGGGCTCTGGCATTTGTAAGTGCAAAGTCAACTGCTTTTCACATGTGTAGATATGTGGTGCGCTTACAGTAAAAGCAGTCGCTAACTACCCACCATGATTATCATGGCCTGTACCACGTGTACTAGGGATAAGCAAAAAAAAAAAAAAAACTTTATGTATATATCATCACCAAATTTGTTTTAAAACATGTGCGTTTGTTTTATTGCATTTTATTAATTTCTTACGTATATATTGCGTGCTTTTAAATTCATTTGTTAATTAACTTTATAAAATTGTAAGTATAGTTTTGTTACATGTTTTCATATTTTTATTTTTAACAAGCAAAAATCTGTCAAATTTGATTTATCTGTAATCAGAATATACCCATTACAATTTTAAATCCACTTTATACTCTTAATATGTCTTCACAGGCCTCCTGTAGTCCCCTCTGACCCCTTGGAATATTTGACCAAATTCTGGTCCAAGGTGACTAACGTGGCAACGGCACCCATTTTCCTATGAAGATCAGATAAAGGACATTGTGACTACTGTGATAGAGATGCATGGAGACATCTGAGGCTCTTCATTGGACACGACAACAACAACAGAAAATTGACATGGACCCAGAGCAGCAGCTTTACACACCCAAGATAGAGGACATTGCAACTGTAGTGATAGAGATGCACGGGGACATTTGAGGTTCTTCATTAGACACGACAACAACAACAGAAAATTGACATGTACTTAGAACAGCAGCTTTACACACCCAAGATAGAGGACATTGCAACTGTTGTGATAGGGATGCATGGGGATATCTGAAGCTTTTCATTGAACACGACAACAACAACAGAAAATTGACATGGACCCAGAACAGCAGCTTTACACACCCAAGATAGATAACATTGCAACTGTAGTGATAGAGATGTATGGAGACATCTGAGACTCTTAATTGGACACAACAACAACAGAAAATTGACATGTACTTAGAACAGAAGCTTTACACACCCAAGATAGAGGACTGTAGTTGTTAAGGCACGATAGGTCAGATTGAAGAAACCTCCTCTTAACAAGTAAAACTTTGACCTAAAGTTTTGATGTAGTTTGGGCTGCCTCAGGTGATCAAGCCAGAAAGGAAAATAACGAAGACAAAAACCAGCGGCTACACACGTGAAGCTCTCGCTCTACTAAGAAACTCTTTATTTCAACAACACGGCTCAGTTATATACAAAAGGGAAATTTACATAATAATAATCCATTCAAAATATATTTGACATAATAATAATTCATTTAAAAGAAATTTACATTCCAAGTTATACACTCAAAAATATATTTACATATTCTATACCACGACTTTCAACATACCCCCACCTTTCTTTTTTGTAAAAAGAAAAAATCCGTTCCACCGCGATGGGGGGATCCTGGTAGGTGGGACACCGTTGCAGGGAGCCCAGGCTCTCATCCAGGAAAACCATCCTCTCCTCGGCACACTGGGGCACCCTCTCCACCGGAGGTTGCCCCACAAGCGTCCATCTTCCTCTTCCAAAGAAATCGGAGGTAGTCCCAATCATTTTCCTTGATGGCCATTACCTGGAAATATCTCCCCATGTCGGCCAAAACTCCGTACTTATTTTTCCGAAGTTTTATCCCTATTTCCGGGATTCTCCTCCGTAGATTGGGTATCCCCTTTAAATATCGCCTCAAGGATAGTCCGCTGCGTCCTCGACAGGACGCGCCGTCACATACTGGCCGTATAGGCGTCGTTTCGGACTCACACCCAAATTCAGGGCGATCAGGAAACCAGTATCCTTTTCCCTCAGGTGGAATTTCATCAACTCCTTCGATGAACCCATCATTCAACCAATCCTTTGTATCAATAATCCCTTCCTCCATCCTTGATTCAGTACCTTGTTCTGCATCTGGGTTTTCTTCCACCCTTGAATCAGTATCCTGTTCTGCAGCAGGATTTTCTTCTACCCTTGAATCAGTACCCTTTCTGAATCTATCTTTTCTTCCACCGCTGAATCAGTACCTTGTTCTACATCTAGCTTTTCTTCTTCCACCTTTGAATCAGTACCCTCAGCTACTGCTCTAGAATTGCTCACCGGTTTATAACCTTTAATTGCAGTCTCAGAATCCTTTACTCCGTCCTTGGGATTCGCTTCAGATTCCTTTACGCCTTCGCCCTTAGGCTTCGCTTCAGAATCCTTTTTTTCCGTCGCCTTCATCTCCTGCTTCAGATTCTTTTACTTGATCTCCTTTATCTCCGTCTTTAGAATTCACTTTATCAGGTTTTGCTTCCGCTTCATTTGCTTTGTCTTTAGCCTCAGCTTCCTTCACACCTACATAGCTATCAACTGCAGGTTCAGAATCCTTCACTTTATTGCATTTAACTGCCGCTTCTGTTTCCTTCCCTTCACCGCTTTCAACTGCTGCGTTCAATTCCTTTTCTTTAATAGCATTCACAGCACCTTTTTTTTGTCCTCATATTCAATATCTATTATAGAGGGAGCTGAACAAGCTTCCTTTAGCATTCTAGCTTTAGCTAGAGTAGGCTTCACATCCGTAGCTCTAGCAGTTTTTACAGAATCCTCTTTTTCCACGCCTTCAATTTTATTTTTCATGGACTCTTCCGGGCTTTTCGATAGAGACGTAGAAGTAGTCTGAAGTTTGATAACTTTCTGATTATCGGTTTCTGAATTTGAAGAGGCACTAGACGCCCCTGGTGGAATTTGAGAAGTCTTGGCCTGAGCATCCCTATCCTGCTCACGCATTACGCGAATTCTAGCCTTTAAATAATATCTTTCCGTGATGTAGACTTCACAATCCTCAAATTCTTTATCAATTTCATCGTCGGTAGCCTCATCTTTGGCTAACAAAATTGCCTGGCATCGTTCATTCAATGCCACTAGCTCCAAATGGAGAGCTTCCAATCTATCAAATTTATCATATATGCCACTCTTATCAATAAGAGGATTCCTTAACTCTGTATTCATATCATTTACCACCTCGGTAAAAACGCCTCTTATCGCCTTTCTACGCCTTCTGCTAACATCCTCCATCTCACCTTGTAGTTATCCTTTCACCTTGTAGGTATCCTTTTTACCTTGTAGGTAGCCTTTCACCCTGTAGCTTCTTCAACTTATTTGCCCTTGAGCTCCTTTATACTTGAGCCTCTTCAACCTCTTTGTCCACTTGAGCTTCTCTTTTCCCTTGAGCTCCCCTTTAACATTTAACAAAGGGCTTTTTGAGCTCCTTTAAACCTTGAGCTTCACTGAGCTCTTTTTAACCTTTAACAAGGGGCCTTTTGAGCTCCTTTAAACCTTGAGCTTCACTGAGCTCTTTTAAACCTTTAACAAAGGGCCTTTTGAGCTCCTTTAAACCTTGAGCTTCACTGAGCTCTTTTTAACCTTTAACAAAGGGCCTTCTTGAGCTCCTTTAAACCTTTAACAAAGGGCCTCTTGAGCTCCTTTAAACCTTTAACAAAGGGCTTCTTGAGCTCCTTTAAACCTTTAAAAAAGGGCCTTTTGAGCTCCTTTAAACCTTTAACAAAGGGCTTCTTGAGCTCCTTTAAACCTTTAACAAAGGGCTTCTCGAGCTCCTTTAAACCTTCAACAAAGGGTTTCTCGAGCTCCTTTAAACCTTTAACCAAGGGCTTCTTGAGCTCCTTTAAACCTTGAGCTTCACTGAGCTCTTTTTAACCTTTAACAAAGGGCTTCTTGAGCTCCTTTAAACCTTGAGCTTCACTGAGCTCTTTTTAACCTTTAACAAAGGGCTTCTTGAGCTCCTTTAAACCTTGAGCTTCTTGAGCTTCTGTTCCCTTGAGCTTCTTGAGCTTCTGCTTCTTGAGCTTTTGAGCTTCTTGAGCTTCTGTTCCCTTGAGCTTCTTGAGCTTCTGCTTCTTGAGCTTGAGCTTCTCTTCCCTTGAGCTTCTTGAGCTTCTGCTTCTTGAGCCTGAGCTTCTTGAGCTTCTGTTCCTTTGAGCTCCGCAGATTCTCACTCTCCCTCTGCTACTCGGCAGGCTCTCCTACTTCCTCTGCTACTCGGCAGGCTAATACTTCCTCTGCTACTCGGCAGGCTAATACTTCCTCTGCACCTCGGCAGGCTAATACTTCACTGAGCTCTTTTTCCTGAGCACGAGTTCCTTGATTCCCAGGCTCTGCAGGCTTTTTCTCAACTTGACCAGCCGATGCAGCCCACCCGGGGACGCCATTAAATGTTAAGGTACGCGAGGTCAGATTGAAGAAACCTCCTCTTAACAAGTAAAACTTTGACCTAAAGTTTTGATGTAGTTTGGGCTGCCTCAGGTGATCAAGCCAGAAAGGAAATAACGAAGACAAAAACCAGCGGCTACACACGCAAAAGCTCTCGCTCTACTAAGAAACTCTTTATTTAAACAACACGGCTTAGTTATATACATTCAAAGGAATTTACATAATAATAATTCATACATTCAATAGAAAATCTACATTTCCAGTCATACATTCAAAAAGATATTTACATACTATGTCACGACTTTCAACATACCCTTGAGCTTCTTGAGCTTCTGCTTCTTGAGCTTGAGCTTCTTGAGCTTCTTTAGCTCCTTTGCCTTTGAGCTTCTTTAGCTTCTTTGCCTTGAGCTTCTTTAGTTTCTTTGCCTTCGAGCTTCTTTAGCTTCTCTTCCCTTGAGCTTCTTTAGCTTGGGAGACAGCGCCTACAGGTCTTCCCGCCTTCTGTTCCTCGGGAGACAGCGCCTACAGGTCTTCCCGCCTTCTGTTCCTCGGGAGACAGCGCCTACAGGTCTTCCCGCCTTCTGTTCCTCGGGAGACAGCGCCTACAGGTCTTCCCGCCTTCTGTTCCTCGGGAGACAGCGCCTACAGGACTTCCCGCCTTCTGTTCCTCGGGAGACAGCGCCTACAGGTCTTCCCGCCTTCTGTTCCTCGGGAGACAGCGCCTACAGGTCTTCCCGTCTTCTCTACTTGACCAGCCCACGCAGCCCACCCGGGGACGCCATTAAATGTTAAGGTACGATAGGTCAGATTGAAGAAACCTCCTCTTAACAAGTAAAACTTTGACCTAAAGTTTTGATGTAGTTTGGGCTGCCTCAGGTGATCAAGCCAGAAAGGAAAATAACGAAGACAAAAACCAACGGCTACACACGTGAAGCTCTCGCTCTACTAAGAAACTCTTTATTTCAACAACACGGCTCAGTTATATACAAAAGGGAAATTTACATAATAATAATCCATTCAAAATATATTTGACATAATAATAATTCATTTAAAAGAAATTTACATTCCAAGTTATACACTCAAAAAGATATTTACATATTCTATGCCACGACTTTCAACAGTAGTGATAGAGATGCATGGGGACATCTGAGGCTCTTCATTGGACACAACAACAAAAGAAAATTGACATGGATCCAGAACAACAACTTTACACACCCAAGATAGAGAACATTACGACTGCTGTGATAGAGATGCATAGAGACACCTGAGGCTCTTCATTGGACACAGCAACAACAACAGGCCCTTAGGGTAAACCCTAAACCCCCGGTTGCCTGGGTCCATCGGCTAGTTAAAAATATTTTATTACCATAAAATGTTACCGAAATATTACCATAAAATATTTTATTAACATATCATTTTTATGCCTGAAATATCCAGCGACACAAATAAAATAAGAATGCTTCATTCTATGAACTGAGTGTAATATGCTACCCTAAAAAAAAGTCCTCTCCTGAAATTTCTCTTTAATTATCAATCTGGGAAGATAGGAATGCGTGTAAATAAAATATCTAAAATAAATAAATAAATAAACAAATAACAGATTATTAAAAACAGATGGCGCGTTATTGCATTGCACAAAAATGTTTATAAAATAAAAACAATTTTAAAAATATAAAAGAATATATAAATATATGAATTTAATTAATTTTGTTTATATATATGCTATGATTATAAAGTTTTGAAAAGATTAAGAATTGGAGTCTTAAAAAAGTAAAGATAGTTATTTACTTATTGTTTTCATTTTCAATTACTTGAAAATAATTACACATTAAATATTTATCACAGTAATATAGAATTTATAAAATATATCCTATATTTGTGAATTCAAAAAAAGGTAGGTTAACTATACATATTTACAACAAATATTCAAAGTGGTATATTCTAAATCTATGGTCAAAAATGTAGAACAGTCAATGAATGAAAATGAAATATATGTTTTAAAAATTAAATATTTGCATTTTAGATTATATAATATATATTTGGTCTGATTTGTTAAAAAGTGCCTGGAAAAAACTACGGTGAAAAGGTAAAAGGCAAATATAAAACAAAGTCCCATATCGGTGGCAAATAAGTGCTTGAGTGTTTCCTACAGGAACAAATATATTGACTGAGACAATTTGGATGACAGCTCTGAGAAGACTCTATCAATAAATCAACCAATAGAAACTTGATGACATCATGTCAACTGTCGCTGATTGGCTGTCCAAATATTGGCTGGAGTGGAAATCTATTCAGAAGATTTTGTCATCTATCTTGACTCTTTCATCCTTTTTAGGTCATTTTGCACCTATTACCTTTTTTATACGATCAGTTATAGTTAAACCTGTCTATAGTGCCCACTCTAAATAGCACCTCCCTCTCTATAGCGCCCGATTTTAAATACGTAGTACGATGCGATTTACATTAAAAGTGACCTGTCTATAGCACCCCCTCTCTATAACACCCTATTTTGGTGAGTCCCAAGAGGGGGCGCTATCGACAGGTTTAACTGTATAAAAATTATATTCAGTATTCAGGTGAGTATTACATTGTCAGATACTTATATTGCTTATTATTTTATATTCTTTAACCCAACTATGCAACTTTAACCACTAGAATATTTGCATAACTTTTGCTGACTTTAAACTAAATATATATAGCAATGTGTGTGGTAGCTATTCTCAATTGTAAAACTAAACTCTCATTTATAAATAAGCATTAATTATCAATTGATGTTGAAATTTAAATTTAGAAGTTTCTAGTAAAAAATAGCATTTAAGAAACTAAATATCTTATAAAAATAGACTCAAGCGATATAACACGTGAAGATTAAAGACAAAAAGGGAAAATAAATAGATACTAAGGAATGAAAAATCTCTAAATATCAATTATAAAAATGTATAATGAATTAAAATAATATTTATATATTGATTTTGTTTAATTAAAGATTTATTTAGGGATTCCTCTATTTTCAAAATGTCAATATACACTAGATATTTTCATGTACCATAAAGCTTCCCCATGTGCACTAGGTGCAAACCCGAAGAGGCCACTCCCCAACATTTACTAAATTGCATTGGAAAGGACAAAAGATCCCTGTACAGAGAACCAAGAAGAGTTCTTGAGCTTCTTTACGAGCACGACCTCCAAGATCTTGTCTAATTTAGACTAAAAGGATAAGTAAAAAAAAAGTACCATAAATAAATATAGTGTAACAGTCCCTTAATGTATATAAAATTCGAAGCTCCAGTTTGGAGATCACGTAATTTTAAATAAAACCATAAAGTTTCGAAAGAGAGTCAGCCAGCAATCCAGACAAGACAGGATTCTGCCTCTTATGTGCGTCCAAACAACCCACGAATGCCTAACAAATCACCACAAGTCCACTTTCTATAGCCGCCAGGATGAACAAGGAAGGCAGGAGTCTAATCCAGGGGTCGGCAATCTCTTGAGTCGAAAGAGTCCAAAATTACAATTTACAAAATTTTATATTTTTTTAAAGTCTGGAAATCAAAGACTGTTGTTTTCTTGGGAGGACAGAACAGGTGATTGTCTCTCCTGCTCTGTACCAGTCATGTGCAGCATTAGATTTCCATGCCATTATATTGAAAGAGGCTGGTTGATCAAATAGACTAAATGCTTGACATCACCCCACAAAATGTTTTTATTGCCAGCAATAAATAGTACTCACATAAATATTTACGTATGGAACTATATAAAGAGCTTCACATCCAAAGAGCCGCATTTAGCTCGCGAGCCGTAGTTTTCAGACCTCTGGTCTAACCCCATATGAGATAGACTTGCTAGACAAGGTGAACTAGAAAGTGGAATTCCCTTCCACCTCAATCACTATTTTCACATGTTTAGCGTATTTACGCAAATTTGGCCTTAAATACCCATTTATCGACTTCTCAAGAAGCCTCTTGGACCAAAATATTTTTGGTCACAGAGGTATAGGATACACCACGATGACGAGAGCTATCAGCCCGAAACGCGTTCGTAGATGGCTTAATTTGTCAAGAAAATAGGTTGGCCAAATATCAGGAAACAGGTTAAATAAACGTTTAGTTGATTTCTGTTCCACTAGATGGCACTATGTCATCTAAAAACGCTCATGTTAGTGTTCAGGATATGCCAGATTTTTCTAATATGTAAAATTGTGCTAAGAGATAGTGGTTTAACAAATATGTGCGAAGAAGGTGAGTAAATAATGATAGGTTTAGTAAACAGGAAACTAAGCCTATGTAGACTTAAATATTTGATCATTTTATTGTCACGACGGTTTTGTTTGTCTAAAGGATAGTCAAATTAAA
>CP092874.1:87809843-87866462 GCA_030710605.1 Cordylochernes scorpioides | reverse complement strand
AACAGTTTTAGAACCTTGATGTTCATGAGGGAATTGTTTCTTGTTAGAGTTCCTGACTGACAGTGCACCCATCCCTTCATTTGTTGTAGCATACCGGCGCTCTGCCTCAGCTAACAATTTACGTCTGATGTTGGCACTGGTGAACTCTGACTCTGGTAAGTTACACATTGTTGATATAACATTATCCCAGTCCTCGGGCATTCCACAAAGAATTAGCATGCTTAGATCACCGTCTTCAATTTTATCCCCTACACCTGTGAGTTCACTCACTATTAGATTTATGCTTCCCAAATAGGCATTCATGTTCACATGTTGACAGAATTTCTGGGAGTACAACTTTCGACGCAGTTGGAGAATTCTGTGTTTGCTATCCCTGGGTGCATAAAGTCTTTGTAATTCATCCCAAACTTCTTTGGGGGAATTTAGATGTCTGATATGGTTCTGCTGCTCCTCACCAATAGAGAGACATATCTTTGCTAAAGCCTTATTCTGCCTCGTATTAAATTTGTTGATTAGACCAACATCCCCTCCCTCGGGTTTGACTTCGCCTGGGTCAACAATTGACCATAAGTCATTGTCCATCAGAATGAGCTTAATTTGGAAGCTCCATGAGGAATAGTTTAATCCATTTAGCTTGGTAATTTTCGTTAAACTTTCGTTAGCTTCCATTATAAGATGGCGTCCACTGAAGGGGGGGGGGGGAGAGAGAACAAAAAATAGGCTTACCGTTCAATGCTTCAGGCAGCTCCAATCAGTCTCATAATCTTTTCTTGTAGGGGTGTAGACAAGGTACTTGGTTACACTTAGGACAAGAGCCTTGCACTAACTAATTTATTAAAGCATAGGTTATATAAAGATTAAAAAGGGAAAGAGAGGAAACAAAGAGGTTACATCCTCCGTAGAAGGTAAACAAACAACAGCGTCGTTAGGCTAAACTTTACAGTCAGTTGGAGAAGGGGGGGGGGGGGGTGCCGACGTCATCCTTCCGGTCACGTGTTATACTTGAGTGGCGCGCTGGTGTCCAACAAAAGATATATGAAATTTAATAGGTTCTGCAGACTTTTTATTATAAATAGACAGCTTCATGCAGCTTGAGTAAATACACTACTATGCGACTTGATTTACATAATTGTGAATAATTAATAAGTTACTTTAGAATATAACTCATTGTAAATAGCTCAACTTGATCAACTTTCTCTCTCCACGATACTAATTATTACAGATAACTTCATTAAATCAACATCCATCATTGCTTAACATATTGTAAATAACTACCTTGTGATTTCTTCTATCTGCTTATGTTGTTGCTTATTTTTTTTAGTGTATATGTTTATTCAATGCTCTTTTTCTTAATTTTTGTTTTATTTTTGACAATTCTGTTACCTACTCTACTACAATATGAATTATTGTAAATAGTTTCACGCGGCAATTACCCAGATCGGATATAGCGTGTCTTATTTGCAACTGGGAATGAATAAATTATATTTCTATTATATATATATATATCAATGCATTATTAATATATATATATTATTTTGGATAAAAGGTATCTCCTGAAAAAATAAACTTTTATCCGGCAGAGTTTCCTCACCACTCTGGAAGTACCTGCCTCGGCGCGTTACCCTTTTTGGCGGTTCACCCCCCAGGAGCCCTAAATGGTCCTGAGAAGTCCTATTCCACTTCTAGCTTTTACTAACCCCACCATCGGATCTGACCTGATGGCGCCAGCAAAGCTAGGGCCCTAGAACTGCCCAATTGTTGAAGACTCGTGCCCCAGGAAACTGAATAATTTTACAAACTAAAATAAATTTGATATAAATTTTAAATATGTTATAAGCTATGAAAATAAGAAAATCATGTTCACAATTTCATATGATGTTGGGATATGATTGATTTATAATTCCAGAAAATGAAACTTTTTTTACAAAGTTATTGGTTCATCTATGATAGAGATGATATCTGACAAGATTCTCAAGGAAAATTATTAAGATTATAAGATTGATTGTATTTGATGACTGTGTGGTGCAACATGTAGTTCTTGAAATTCTGGGAGCTGGATAGCAATTGGACTCTGGTTCTTGAAAATATTTTCTATACGGCGACCTCTTCTTGATAATATCAGTGTAATATTAATAACACATTCAAAGTGATTGTCGTAAAGATAGAGGCTGCCTGGCCGGCATTCATTGTTCTTCAAATATAAGACACTTCGCCCAGTAAATATTTTTATTGTCTGCCCGAAGTGTCTTTTATTTGAAGAACAAAGTGATTGTGTATGTGTAAAAAGTATATTTTGTTTTTATTTCTTGTACATACAGTACTGGTCATGGAAATCACGGTGGTAAGAGGTTTGTGACTACTCATACTTTAGGTACACCAAATGTCTTTACTAGTAATATCAGGCAATGGAACCATGGGGTTAATGTCTGGATATACATATATTCTTAGAAAGCAATAAATAACGAAATTAATTTTTAAATGTCAAAGGGACTAAATAATTAATAAAAGCCTAATTTATTGTCAAAAAGATTGCTGTCTCTAACAGAATTCAAATGTTAGAAATTATTTTATTAATATGTCATATCAGGCAATGGAACCATGGGGTTGATGTCTGGATATATGTATATTTAGTTAAAAGTAGGCAATAGAGAGTTATGCAAATATTCTTATAGATAAATTTGCATAGTTGTGTTAAAGAATATCAAATAATAAGCAATTCAAGTATCTGACAATATATACTACGCACCTAAATACTGAATATAATTCTTATAATTGATCGTATAACAGGTAATAGGGGCAAAATGACCTAAAAAGAATGAAAGAGTCAAGATAGATGACAAAATTTTCTGAATAGATTTCCACTCCAGCCAATATTTGGACAGCCAATCAGCGACAGTTGACATGATGTCATCAAGTTTCTATTGGTTGATTTATTGATAGAGTCTTCTCAGAGCTGTCATCCAAATTGTCTCAGTCAATATATTTGTTCCTGTAGGAAACACTCAAGCACTTTGCCATTGATATGGGACTTTGTTTTCTATTTGCCTTTTACCTTTTCACCGTAGTTTTTTCCAGGCACTTTTTAACAAATCAGACCAAATATATATTATATAATCTAAAATGCAAATATTTTATTTTTTAAAACATATATTTTATTTTCATTCATTGACTGTTCTACATTTTTTTACCATAGATTAAGAATATACCACTTTGAATATTGTTGTAAATATGTATAGTTGACATACCTATTTTTGAATTCACAAATATAAAATTCATTTTATAAATTCTATATTATGTTATAAATATTTAATGTGTAATTCTTTTCAAGTAATTGAAAATTAAAATAATAAGTAAATAACTATCTCTCCTTTTTTACGACTGCACCTCCAATTCTTTATCTTTTCAAAACATTATAATCATAACATATATATAAACAAAATTAATTAAATTCATATATTTATATATTCTTTTATATTTTTAAATTTGTTTTTACTTTTGAACATTTTTGTACAATGCATTAACGCGTCATCTGTTGTAATAATCTGTTATATTTGTTTATTTATTTATTTATTTTAGATATTTTATTTTCGCGCGTCGTATACACGCATTCCTATCTTCCCAGATTGAAAATTGAAGAGAAATTTCAGGAGAGGACTTTATTAAGATAGCATATTACACTCAGTTCATGGAATGAAGTATTCTTATTTTATTTGTGTCGCTGGATAATTCAGGCATAAAAATGATATGGTAATAAAATATTTTATGGTAATATTTCGGTAACATTTTATGGTAATAAAATATTTTTAACTAGCCGATGGACCCGGGCAACCGAGGGTTTAGGGTTTACCCTAAGGGCCTGTTGTTGTTGTGTCCAATGAAGAGCCTCAGATGTCTCTATGCATCTCTATCACAGCAGTCGTAATGTTCTCTATCTTGGGTGTGTAAAGTTGCTGTTCTGGATCCATGTCAATTTTCTGTTGTTGTTGTGTCCAATGAAGAGCCTCAGATGTCTCCATGCATCTCTATCACTACAGTCCTCTTTCTTGGGTGTGTAAAGCTGCTGTTCTAAGTACATGTCAATTTTCTGTTGCTGTGGTGTCCAATTAAGAGACTCAGATGTCTCCATACATATCTATCACAGCATTTTCAATGTCATTTATCTTAGGTTTGTAAAGCTGCTGTTTTGGGTCCATGTCCATTTTCTGTTGTTGTTGTCGTGTCCAATGAAGAGTCTCAGATGTCTCCATGCATCTCTATCACTACAGTTGCAATGTTCACTATCTTGGGTGTGTAAAGCTGCTTTTCTGGGTCTATGTCAATTTTCTGTTGTTGTTGTGTCCAATGAAGAGCCTCAGATGTCTCCATACATCTCTATCACAGTAGTTGCAATTATCTCTATCTTGGGTGTGTAAAGCTGCTGTTCTGGGTCTATATCAATTTTCTGTTGTTGTTGTGTCCAATGAAGAGCCTCCGATGTCTCCATGCATCTCTATCCAAGCAGTCACAATGTCCTCTATCTTGGGTGAGTTGAGCTACTGCTCTGGGTCCATGTCAATTTTCTGTTGTTGTTGTGTCTAATGAAGAGCCTCAGATGTCTCCATGCATCTCTATCACAGCAGTTGCAATGTTCTCTATCTTGGGTGTGTAAAGCTGCTGTTATAAGTATATGTCAATTTTCTGTTGTTGTAGTGTCCAATGAAGAGCCTCAGATGTCCCCGTGCATCTCTATCACAGAAGTCGCAATGTTCTCTATCTTGGGGGTGTAAAGCTGCTGTTCTGGGTCTATGTCAATTTTCTGTTGTTGTCGTGTCCAATGAAGAGATTCAGATGTCCCCATGCATCTCTATCACAGTAGTCACAATGTCCTTTATCTGTTCTTCATAGGAAAATGGGTGCCGTTGCCACGTTAGTCACCTTGGACCAGAATTTGGTCAAATATTCCAAGAGTCCAGAGAGGACTACAGGAAGCCTGTGAAGACATATAAAGAGTATAAAGTGGATTTAAATTGTAATGGGTATATTCTGATTACAGATAAATCAAATTTGACAGATTTTTGCTTGTTAAAAATAAAAATATGAAAACATGTAACAAAACTATACTTACAATTTTATAAAGTTAATTAACAATTGAATTTAAAATCACGCAATATCTACGTAAGAAATTAATCAAATGCAATAATACAAACGCACATGTTTTAAAACAAATTTGGTGATAATATATACATAAAGTAAAATTTGAAAGCAAAATTATCTACGATTCTGTGTAGAAAAGTAAAAAATAAATATAACTACTAGGTTAGGGTTAGGTATAATTGTAACTGTATGTGCTGTATATATGTTTTTTTTCCTTTTTTCTTTGTTTTGAGGTGTGTTTAAATTAAATTACCTATGTTTATAGTATGCTTGTTTGAAACCAATTTAATGAATATGGTAAATGCCTTTGTGCATATATTTTTGGATATATAAATAGATTCTCTCTCTCTCTCTCTCTTGTATTGCTTTCCTTTGGGTGCCAGTGTCCTTGGCGGGACATCGCGCTTTGTATTTATAGTTGAATAAAGTTGAATACTAGTATTTGGAGAAAAGATAAGTGTGATTCATGAAGAAAAAAAAAGTCTGAATTTGCTATATAGATCGCTATGTTTTGTTCCGTATCTTTGTAGATTACTTGAAGCTTTACAACTGAAAACTCTGTTAGTGTATTATCTACAATGATGACTATGATTTCTGCGATACCAATATATGAAAAATTTCTAATTGAAAATATACGTGTATGAATAATAAATCTGAAGTATATCACAGTGACCTTTATTGACGACACACGATATAACCAAGAATGAACAAAATTGCCTCGTTTTCATCTGTTTAAAAAGAAATAGACAACTAAAGACATCCAAGAATTTCCACTTCCTCAAGTTTTGTCCATCAATGTACTTTATGCGCTCTAACCTGTGCATACATAAAGAAATCCCCATGGATATACCCATCATGGAGAATTATGAACTAAAGAGGACTCACCAAACCACCTCTTGGAATGTATGAGAGCCTCAAGACAGGACCTATATTCCAACCCTACCAAGATTGTGAATTTGATCAATGAATTTAGTGTCCGTTACCTTGTATAATTATACAATGGGATGATTGTTTGAATATTACACAGAGTAACAATGGCTATAGATGAGCTCGTGTTTGAAAAGGAACTTGTATATAATAATTATTGTTTTTTATTGTTGTTTTCACGTTTAGTTTTCTTAACCCTAGTACACGTGGTACAGGCCATGATATCCATGGTGGGTAGAAGTTAGCGACTGCTTTTACTGTAAAGAGTCTTTGAAATACTTTTAGTGCACCACATGTCTACACATGTGAAAAGCAGTTCGACTTTGCACTTACAAATGTGCCAGAGCCCCGTTTGATTACTTGCACTCGCTGGTGGGGTTGGACTTTTGCAAGAATCGGGGGCCATTGGAGCATTTTTTTTTAACCAGAAAAAAAAATGCTCAGTGCGGGAATCGAACCCAGTTCGTAGTGGTCGAAAACCAACGGTTTAGACCATCCTTCCACCTACCCCCTTTCACGCAAAATATACACCAAGATTTGTTTTTGTATAATTGCTATTAATAATAAATAATATGTAAAGTTAAATTGGTTACGTCCTTCTTACTTACTTTAAAAACATAACAATAATAATAAAAACATGGGCATATAAGACTACGGAAACAACTCAAATTTCTACCAGGAAACAAACGTCACGAAAAGTTACTTATTTCACGCTTTCTGTTATTGCTCTAGGCAAAAATGGATTTTACACCAGGAACAATTAACAGATCATCGAGGCAGCAGAGTTCAACATATGGAAACATTTTTTACCACCTTGTCTAATAACATCACGAAGGCTAAATCTGGCACACCAAGTTACCCTCCCCCCTTTTACGCCACGGAATGTTGTGTCGTCATAACTTTATTCCTCAACTGTTTGTTCGTTCAATTTCCTCATAGATATGACACAATTTGTAAAACGACATTTGAAATACTATCCCGCATGTGTTTCCTTTCAGCGAAAATTAAAAATTTATTTCAAGGAGAAATAACGATTATTTCTAACCTTTTGGATGAGGTATGAAAGGGTGAATTGTGAAGAGTAATGATAAATGGAAAAATAAAGTGTTCAGGGATTGAATCGAACCCACGAACGGAAAAATATGTCCAGGGTAGCCTAGTGAACATGGCATCTGCCCGGTAAGCGGAACACTGTGGGTTCGATTCCCATCCCTGGACACTTTTATTTTTCCGTTTATCATTACTCTCCTACAATTCACCCTTTCATACCTCATCCCAAAGGTTAGAAATAATCGTTATTTCTCCTTGAAATAAATTTTTAATTTTCGCTGAAAGGAAACACATGCGGGATAGTATTTCAAAAGTCGTTTTACAATCACAAGTCGCATTATATTGTATTGTATAACACAATTTACTAATTGAATAACAAATTGACAATATAACCATTCATCACATCTTTTGATTGTATTTATTTATCAATCAACCAGGCGCGTTATTGAAATATTTGCACCTATTATAGAGAAAACAATCAAAACAACAAACAAATAAGTACTTTGAAATAAATATTTACAAATTTACATGTTACAATGCACTAGCGCGCCATCTGTTATCAAATTACGAAACTATTTTAGACGCGTAATATTCTTTTTAAAATAAAACAATTTCTACTGCCCTTACTGCAATGGAAAAATTAAAGGGAGGGCCTGGCTCATCAGTGGTGAACCCTCCCAGCGGTTTCGCCAGTTTAATCTACCATACCGCTGTTATATTGCATTTTTGGAACTTCCTTTTATAGTGATACTGATGCTTGACTTTTTATTAATCGACAGAGTTCATAAAATTTATATAGACAAAATGGCTGAGGTAAAAGAGTTAGATCGTTTAAATCAGGGAACAATCGATGTCTCACTTCTGTAAAGTTCAGACAGTCATAGATAAGGTGAAGAGCAGTTTGTTCAGTTTCTCCGCAGGAACAATTTGGCGTTTCTGATAGACCTCTTTTATGTAAGTATTTCTGGCCGTGTGATGTGACAAATTGAGTGACTATGAAATTTGGATGGAACTGTGTAGGAATTCCGTTTGGGAAAATAGTGCAAATTGTATTTTGATTACATTTGTTTTAAAACATTACATTTCTTTCAGTAACAACAATCAAATATCTAATCCTTAAAATATTTGTATTATTATATATAGATATATATGTCATAATATTCGAAAATATATGAATAAAATGGTCTGTGTGGGAGTACAAGGGAAGATAGCTGGGTTAAAACAACCCCTTGGTAAACAAGTGTCTTCATTTCTCCCCTAGGGGATTTATCTTACTCAAATCGGATTAAAAGCGGCTGGATGTGATAATAAAAAGCTCAGTTCTCACCGAGGTGGTCTCGACGCCAGTTGTTCTAGGGGTTGTTCTAGGACCTTCTATCTTTCCTCCCTGATCTATTTCCTCGCGGGGCCTCTGGATCCTGTGTGTCCTTACCACCCATCACTCAACCACCACGACTGCTTCTAACCAACATGCCACACTCCAGTCATCCTATAGCATAAACTACATTACTATATATATATATATGTTATGTAAAAATATTATTTTATTTATAAAATATATATCATAGATTCAAATATTGTTAAATCAACCGCCAAAGGTCATGCTTCCACTATAAAAACTCGTTGTTGTTCTTCCCCGATGGCCGGCTCAAAACTTTTGTACATTATGTAAATAAGTATTTCATTTTTTATTCTTACGCCTTAAGCCAGGCAGTACTTTTATCAAACCATGTTTTTTATATATTCCTTTAGTTCAATTAAATTACTGATCAAAACTATTTTTAGACTTTATATTTTCAAGATTATTATTACCCCTACTGCAGAACAATATCATAATGATACTCATGTATACCAAAATCAAGCAACAATTAATAATTCTAAATAACAATCAAAATATAACAGAAATCTCTCATTCTTAAATATAATATATCATCATTTTTCTAAATATAACACCTATACAGTATATAAAGTAGTGTTATATCTATAATATACGAAATAAAAATGGTACAAGAAGTAAAGAAAGTTAAAGGGAAAGTAGATAAAGATTTTATTATTGAGTATAAAAAAAAGGTTTATATACAGAGGGTGTTCACACTTATAGGAAACGAGCGCCCGGTGTAAAAAAGGACTATTACTTTATTTTAAAAAATCAACAACGTGGAATTAGAAAAGAGTTAAGCTAATTCCAACACGCAATACCCTAATACACTAATTTCATAAGAGGTTATATTTTAGGACTTTCCAGAGCTAATCTTACCAATTTGGACATAATTAAAATATGCAAACAAGATGATATCAACATTTCTAAAAAAGGTATTTATAATATTATTCACGACAAAAATATCAAGTTTTTATTCAAAGCACCTACGGAGAAATGGACAAAAGATTATCACCCTATATCTGTGAGAACTCCTGCAACTGTCAAAAAAGTGAAAAAATATATTACAAAAGAAAATCCTATGCCACAAAGAGATATAGCCAAATTAATAGGAACATCAGTGTCAACAATAAATAAAATAATAAATGAAGATATAGGCCTAAAAGCTACAAAAAAAACATGCGGTTCACAAATTGTTTCAGAGCCATATTCGTCAGCGACACACTATCAGCAGATATTTTTATGAAAATTTCTTGGCTGCTGATAGATGGAAATTTATTGTTACATATGACGAAGCATGGGTATATTTAACCGATTGCGACAGAAAAAGAGCTATATACTATCAAAAAAGGGTGGAAAAATCTAGGCCAATTTGGTTGAAGGAATGTGCCGAAAGTTACCCCAAAGGATTTATGGTTGCATGCGGTATATCATATGAAGGAAAATTAAAAATAAGAAAAGTTGAAAGAAATGCCAAAATAAACTCGGTGTACTATCAAAACAACATTTTAGAACCTATATTTTTAAATGATATTCTCTCTATCTATGGAAAACAGAGCAACAAAGTCTGGTTTCACCATGATAACGCCACAAGTCATACCTCATCTTCAACCCAAGCTTATTTGGAAGATCTAAGGCAAAGAACAGGAATCAACACTATTCCAAAGAACAGAACCCCTGTAAAAATCTCCTGATTTAGCCCCGATGGATTTTTGCATTTTTGGATTCCTTAAAAGAGCACTTGGAAAGAGCTATCGTGAAAAATCAGATGCCGTTCTGTAAATAAACAAAAAATCTTTCAAATAGAACATTTGAAAAATTTCAAACATGGTGTTAATTTTTAATAGTTTATAATAAAACTTGTTTCCTATAAGTGTGAACACCCTCTGTATTTTTAACAATTCAAGGCTATAACAATTATACGCTATATATATGTATAACAAATAAAAACATTAAGACGCGAATATTCCTTTATGAAAATACATCAATCTTCTACTGTCCTTACTGCGATTACAAATTTTGGGAGGGCTTGGCTCATCAGTGGTGAGTTGTTTCACCTGGCTATAACAATTATACGCTATATATATGTATAACAAATAAAAACATTAAGACGCGAATATTCCTTTATGAAAATACATCAATCTTCTACTGTCCTTACTGCGATTACAAATTTTGGGAGGGCTTGGCTCATCAGTGGTGAGTTGTTTCACCTGGCTATAACAATTATACGCTATATATATGTATAACAAATAAAAACATTAAGACGCGAATATTCCTTTACACAAATACATCAATCTTTTACTGTATTTACTGCGATTAAAAATTTCGGGAGGGCTTGGCTCATCAGTGGTGAACCCTCCCAGCGGTTTCAACAATTTAATCTACCAGACCTCTTCTTTAGATCTCTAATACTGTATTGGATCATTCTGTTTATACAGGGTGTACCAGGTAAATTGGGACTAACTTTGACAGTCCATAAAACAAAAACTACTTGAGATTAAAAACTTGTTTTTTTTTCATTACGTAGCCATATTCATGTAAAATGCAACAGTACATGTGTGCGCAGTGTAGTGATGAAGAGTAACCGAGAATTTGAAAATCGAGCTGCCATCATCGTTGCTCTGCGCGCCGGAAGGAGCCCCAAAGAGATAGTGGATTTTCTTAAGTTGCCCAAAACCACTATTTATCGTGTCAAGAAGCAGTTTGATGAGGCCGACAGTAACAAAGAGGGGATAGCTACAAGGAAAAAGCACTCGCGTCGATCGGACAGGGTAAGAGGCGAAGAATTTGTCAAAAATGTCAAGGAGAAGATTGATGGAAACCCTGGGAAGAGCATGAGGGCCATAGCCAAGGAAATGGACGTTGGCTCTATGACAATTGTCAGAACTATCCATGAGGACCTTGGTCTCAAGTCTTATGCCCTTCGGAAAGGTCAGTTGCTGACTGAGAATATGAAGAATAACAGAAAAGGAAAGGCTGCTGCCCTCCTCAACAACCTGAAACACGACTCTTTTGGCATGCTAAGGTTCTTCTCTGACGAAAAGAACTTTGACGTGAACCAAAAGGTAAATCCCAGGAATGATCGCTGGATCTGTAAAGACCCCTCAGAGATACCTGTCGTGATGCACACGAAATTTCCTGCCTCCGTAATGGTCCTTGGCGTTATCAGCAGTGAAGGTGATGTCATGCCTCCCCATTTCTTTGAGAAGGGCCTTAGGATGAACGCTGACACCTACATCAATGTTCTGGAGACCGTTGTGAAGCCTTGGATGGACATGGTGGCCGCAGGAAGGAAGTATGTCTTCCAACAGGACTCAGCTCCAGCCCATAAGGCAAAAAAGACACAATCGTGGCTGACACTTAACGTCCCTAGTCACTGGGGTCCTGATATTTGGCCCCCTAATTCTCCAGATTGCAATCCCCTCGACTACTATGTATGGGGCGTTGTTGAGAGAGATGTCAACAAAGCTCCTCATACCACCATCCAGTCTGTCAAGAAAGCAGTTCACACGGTGATGACCCAAATGGACAAGGTCATCGTCGCCAAGGCCTGTGCTTCATTCCGCACTCGCCTCGAGACTGTTGTAGCTAATAATGGAAACTTCATTGAATAAATAAAAACTATATCCTTTTATCTACTACTGTGTCAAATTTCATTCGGATATTTAAATTTTTACTTGCAAAAAATTTCAGTTAAAATACCATTGTTGAAATTCCCAATTTACCTGGTACACCCTGTATATGCTACACTGAAGGCTGGAATCTTATAAATGGTATTTAAGCAAACTATGAGCATTTGAATTACATTTAAATAATTAATTTTTTCTATCGCAGTAAAGACAGTGGAAGATTGATGTATTTGTGAAAAGAAACATTCGTGTCTTAATGGCAGAAAAAGTAATTATAATTAAATTTGAAACACGAAATATCTACCATTATAAATTTAAAAAATTCAATAATACAAACTCACTTATTTTAAAAACAAAAACAATTTGGTGTTGATAAATTTATAAAGTAAAATTTGAAGCAAAAAATCAACGATTGGAAAATTGAATAAATAAAAAGTATACCTACAAACATTTAGTGAATAAAAATAAGTGTGACACATGAAAAAAAATCAAAAATGTTGGTATATATATAGCTATGTATAGTTCAGTATCTTTAGAAGAGATTGCTTAAAACTTTACAACTAAAAACTCTGTTAGCGTATAATATATAGTATATTTTTAACTGTATAATAATGACACTTTTAGTATATGTCACAAATCTTCCAATTAGTTAGAGTCAATGCCTTATAAGACCCTACCCTTCTATTAAAATGTACACCATTTCTATTTACGACCACCCCATATTTTGTATATAAACTATTTGTATTTAAACCCCTATTTGTATTTAAACTAAAAATGGTGACGTCAAAATAAAGATCCAAAGAGCGGTCAGCTGGGGGCAGCTGGGGAGAGAGGAGGAAAAAGCTAACGCCCAGCCTATGTGGGGCCCCCAGGGACTTTTTATAGACGACTCCTGTAAACAGGACAGGTTTTAGCAGGGTGGTCAACAGCAGTATGTTCTATAATGTGGTCTTCAGCAGACCGCTTCTGTCTCGCTCAGTCTCTCTGTCCATGTCTCGGTGATAGGCATCCAAGTTTGTGTCATGGCCTCTACCTCTGTCCCGTGGGCTGTCTCCGATCACTCTCGGTGCTAACATCTAGCCCTGCTTCTGCTTCTTGTTGTCCGCATGTGGGAAGAACATCAACACTCGCCTCACGTACACGACTGCCAGCTTATCCATATATCGGCAGGATCACATTTGTAACAATATTACATATATATTCCCCATATTTCTCTCTCTCTCTCTCTCTCTATCTATCTCACAACACACACACACAAATTTATTGGGAGATCAAAATAGATTCATATAAAAATGAAAATATTATGAAATAAACCTCTTCGATTAAATGTTTCTGGTAAAACTAGAAAATATGTTGAAGGGAAATTTCAATTTTATATTAATGCAGCTTTATTAATTTAAATAAATTTATTATTCAAATACAATGAGAGAGGTTAAAACAAACTAAATAAAAATGCGAGATAAAAGTTTTAGCCTTTACTTTAAGCCATTACCCTTTTGAAAAACAAACAACTATTTGGTCAAAACATGAAATATTTCACAGATTTGTTTACTAATCTCAACAAAATAACTAGTAAAATACTTGAGAAAACAATAGAAAAAATATAAATAAAAAGGTCAGGTGTTGATATTAAAAATAATAATGGCATATCCTGATCAATCAAGAAATTGGGTTGTCCAAATATCACGGAGCAAGTTAAATAAACGTTTAGTTTATTTTTGTTCCATTAGATGGCACTCTGACATTTAAAAAGTGCTTTTGGTCAAGATATGCCTTTATTATTTTTAGTAAAATACTGTTAACCTTGAAATAAAATCGAAAAATAACGAGATATAAAATGCGTTATTTAAAATGACAAAAATTTATTATTAAAGTATGAATTGTTGTTTTAAAAGTTTTAAAACGTATATATATATAATAAAATTATAGCGAAAAATATTTTTTGTTTATAATTGAAAATGTTTTGAGTTATAAAATGTTATTTAAAATGATAAAAAATTGTTTTTAAATTATTAATTGTTGTTTTAAAAGTTTTGCAACTTTTATATACATGCTATAAAATTATAGCGAAAAAATATATTTATTTTTAATAATTGAAATAAAATCGAAAATATTGAGTTATAAAATGTTATTTAAAATAGAAAAAAATTATTTATTAAAGTATAAATTGTTGTTTTAAAAAGTTTTAAAACGTATATCCTTCCTTATATATATAAAAATGAAATGGGAAATCGATGTTTGTTATCGCATCACGCAAAATCTACTGACTCAATCATTATGGAATTTCGCATGTAGGTAGCTGAAGATTTCGTTTAACATATAGGCTATTCAAAAAACTAAAAAAGTTAATGTGCTTTTTTTTTTAAAATAAAAAACCAAAAAGCGTTAGTTCCAGTCTTTTACCGCTAGGGCGCAGCACTGGCCGCGACGATAAATGAATTTGATTTTTTTAAAGCATCGGTGGTTCAGTGGTAGAATGCTCGCCTGCCACGCGGGCGGCCAGGGTTCGATTCCCGGCCGATGCATTTTTTTTTTAACAATTTTTAAAACTCATTTATATTATATCTTCTATATAAATGGAAATTTCATAAGTGGTGTTCGCTAAAAACTTTCGTTACAATGCATCAATTTCGACCAAATTTTCAACATTTATGTAAAACGAGATGGAGCAGGTTTTGCTTAACATCAAAATATTTTTCCTAACTTTAAAATACATAACTTTGCTGTTATCGATAAAATACAAAAAAATCAACAGAGTTAATTTTATTTATATATAAATACAAAAAAAAATTCAGCAATTCATTCAACTCAATCTAAAAAAATATTCAAAACAAGCAATTTTAAGATAACACCATATGTAAAACAGTCGGCCAAGAAAACAACAACGATATTACATCTTTCTCACATATTCACACACAATCTTGATTAATAATTAAAACTAATCTTTAGCATTTTTTATTATACTTCATAATATATAATATTCGTTAGGCAAACTTTCACTCGGATAAAACCCGGGCGAAGCCGGGTACACATCCGCTAGTCCTTTCCTTATATATATAAAAATGAAATGCGAAATCGATGTTTGTTATCGCATCACGCAAAATCTACTGACTCAATCATTATGGAATTTCGCATGTAGGTAGCTGAAGATTTCGTTTAACATATAGGCTATTCAAAAAACTAAAAAAGTTAATGTGCTTTTTTTAAAAAATAAAAACCAAAAAGCGTTAGTTTCAGTCTTTTACCGCTAGGGCGCAGCACTGGTCGCGACGATAAATGAATTTGATTTTTTTAAAGCATCGGTGGTTCAGTGGTAGAATGCTCGCCTGCCACGCGGGCGGCCAGGGTTCGATTCCCGGCCGATGCATTTTTTTTTAACAATTTTTAAAACTCATTTATATTATATTTATATCTATATTAATAAAATGCAAATTTCATAATCTTCTATATAAATGGAAATTTCATAAGTGGTGTTCGCTAAAAACATTCGTTACAATGCATCAATTTCGACCAAATTTTCAACATTTATGTAAAACGAGATGGAGCAGGTTTTGCTTAACATCAAAATATTTTTCCTAACTTTAAAATACATAACTTTGCTGTTATCGATAAAATACAAAAAAATATTCAACAGAGTTAATTTTATTCATATATAAATACAAAAAAAATCAGCAATTCATTCAACTCAATCTAAAAAAATATTCAAAACAAGCAATTTTAAGATAACACCATATGTAAAACAGTCGGCCAAGAAAACAACAACGATATTACATCTTTCTCACATATTCACACACAATCTTGATTAATAATTAAAACTAATCTTTAACATTGTTTATTATACTTCATAATATATAATATTCGTTAGGCAAACTTTCACTCGGATAAAACCCGGGCGAAGCCGGGTACACATCCGCTAGTATATATATATATATATATATATATATTAAAAATAAAGAAGGCATCTCCTGACCACGAGCACATGTGCTTTTTAGATGGCAGAGCGCCATCTAGTGGAGCAAAAGTAAACTAAACGTTTATTTAGCTTGCTCCGTGATATTTGGCCAACCCAATTTCTTGATAAATCAAGAAAAGCCATCCACGAACGCGTTATAAAATTATAGCGAAAATCTTTTTTTATATAATTGAAATAAAATCGAAAATGTTTAGTAATAAAATGTTATTTAAAACGAGAAAAAGTATTTATTGTTGTTTTAAAAGTTTTACAACGTATATATACATTCTATAAAATTATAGCGAAATTACTTTTTTTTTTAATAATTTTTAATAAATTAAAATTTATCAAGGCCAATTTGTCGCCTGATACCTTGACCTAGTGACGAGGTAAATTCTGCGCATCTGCTCTTCATCTTACAATTAGGTCGGCTGATCGATTGGCTATCATGGCCGAGTCGTCTGACAAGGTAAGTTGTGTCTGTTGGCTACAAATTTGAATTTATATCTATCATTATTTTGAATTAATTTTATTTCTCAACTTCTCTCTACTAAATATCACTTTAAATTCTTAAAATAAAAATATATTTTTTTGCAGATTAGAATCATAAATATGATTAGATTATCATCAATAAACTTTTTATTTTCATTCTTTATTTATAAAGTTTCAGAATAATGAAAGTAATATACCTAAAGAATATAAATACCTAAAATATTAGATAAAAGATCAACATTTTAAAGAAAGGAAATTTAATCTTTTAAAATGGCATTTGAAAATATTCACCTTCTATTTCAATATTTTGGTAAATATTTCGCAATAATATGTGCTAATTCTATTTTTGTTTTCTATTTCACAAAATATATTTTAAATATCGACTCGCTTTACACTTGTTTAAATATCTTTATAAAATCAGCAAAAGTAAACATAGAAGATTTGTTTTCCTTCAAAAGAGTGATAAAGAGTCATTCAAAAAAAAACGTTGTAAATAAAAATTCAAGAAGGTTGTATATTATATCATATTTAAATTTTGAATTAATATTTGCACGAATAAAATGTTTTAAAATATATTTTATTATAATGGATACCTTTATTATAAAAATACAGGCTGGATTACAAATAGACATGAGGAACAAACCTCAATACATCTTTTACTAGATTGTCCAGTTTATCAAGACTACAGAATCGCAAAATAATTTAATAGTAACAGATACAAGTATTTTTATTTCCAGTAAAGAAATGTATATTAAATTCAATACCTTTTGTAGATATATTTTAAATTATAAAGCAACAAATATCTTTTAAGAAACTGATCATTTATATTATGTTGATTGTACATATTGACAGACACTATTTTGTACACAGTTCTTTTCTATTTTTTTTTCTCTCTTTCTCATTGTTAACATCATATGACTATTCTATTCACGGCCTAAAATTATTGTATATATATGTATAGACAAATGTAAAGACATACATGTATGACAGTGCAAGTGTCCCTAGGAGGAGATAGCGCTTTAAATTGAAATAAAATAAAATAAAAATATGAAATATTACAGAGAGATATTTTTTTTTATTCATATTCATTCCTAAATCAATCATAAAATATATAACATAATCAATAGGCATTTTAGATAGACGTTTCAAATATCAAGATAATTTGTATTATTTGATTTCCGAATAGAGGTTTAAAACATTAAATTATATATTTTTGTGATATATATTTTCTTTTAGATATAATTTGGCCTTTTATTATTATATTTTTAAAATTTTAGTAACAACATTCTATATATCTTATTATAATTATTTACATTGGTCAAAAATAAATTTTATAATAAATTTGACAAAATATTTTGTGACCATATTAAAATATAGGTAGACAAACTTCTCCTGGGTCCTATCCGTAGTTTGAAAATTACTTTGGCTGTGGTCATTTTCAAGCAATTAAATTAATATTTTGCCATTTTAATATGATAGTTTAAACTGTAAGAACAACATTATTAATCTTAATCATAACCTTTTCATCGTTAATCGATATTTTATTGATTTTATGTTAATATTTTAACAATAATTTAGATATTTTATTTAACTTTAATATATAGGAAAATTTTTATCTAAATAAATTATTTATTTCTCCTGACGAAGACAAAAGATTTTTGTCGAAACTTTGAGAAAATAAAAAAACTAACTGGCCGAAGTGTCTATTTTTCACAGAAATTATATTTGTAAGCTTTTTATATTCGTTTTAATCAGGAAATAGAAATAACGTCTTTGGGAATTCTATCAAGCTACTAGTCATAAATATGACGTCATTTTGCGCTATATGCCTGTTACAAAATGTAGCTTAACTAAACCTTTAGCCCCCCCCACCCTCTCCCCCTTTTCAGTCAGTGTTATAGATAAACTTTCTAAATTTCCCCCATAGGCGTAGAGTGTTGTATTCGCAGAATTTGAACCAATTTGCCTTTTTTCATCTGTTATTAGTCTATTGAGCTTCTTTTTTAGATAATGGATTGTTTTTTGTAAGGCTAATTAATGTTTTATACTCTTTCTTACCTGTGTCTAACCGATCCTTTTAATATAAGTAGCAGGCCAACAAGTAATTGGAATTTGGCAAATATTTATTTATATATTTGATTGATAAAATTGCGAAAAAGTTTTAAAATTACAAATATTTTCTCACAATGAGTTTCCAATGAATATAACAGCATAAACAGAAAAATAGATTTACCATCACAATACCTTAGATATCTCAGAAAAATTAATAAATCAATTTTATAGGTTCTGGATGCCCTAAAAATGAAAATAGACATATTCCATGAAAATTTTAAATTACAAACCAATTTAAAAAATTTGAGTTATAAATATCCACGCTGCGCGCGTTTGTTTTTGTAAATATTTCTGGTGGGATAAAGTCGATGTTTTATTAAGCCCGTTGAAGAGCGATTAACACTTGAAAGCTAGCGTTTTGTAATAAAAAGATACTCATTGTGAGAAAATATTTGTAATTTTAAAAAATATTTGATTGAATTAAAACTTTTAAATAATTTTAAAATGTCAATTAATTATATTCTTAAGAACATTTATAGTGCTTTAGATAATTACATATATTTAACATAATGTCCAGTTGAGTCCCATATGAGTTTCCACTTTACATAATAGCTTCCCAGCTTGAATTTTGAAAAGCAACTCTTTATTGAATAGATTTTTAATAATGGTTTTTCCCCCATTATTTTATAAATCTAAATGCTCTAATAAGTTGAGTAGTTGATTTTAAACAAACTACAAGTATTCTCTTACAATGAGTTTCCAATGAGTTTCTTCTTTTTTTCATTGCTAGCTTTCAAGTAATAATCTTGCAAAACGGAATTTGAAATTTATCCCGCATGTGTTTCTTTTGAACGAAAAATCGAAATTTATTTTTTGAGGAGAAATAACGATTATTTCCAACCTCAAAAATAAATTTCGATTTTTCGTTCAAAAGAAACACATGCGGGATACATTTCAAATGTCGTTCTACAATTATAAGACGCATTATATTATATTGTATTATAAATTACTTTATATAATATTTACAAACGGAAAAATATGTCCAGGGTAGCCTAGTGGACATGGCATCTGCCCGGTAAGCGGAACACTGTGCGTTCGGTTCCCATCCCTGGACACTTTATTTTTCCGTTTATCATTACTCTTCACAATACATCTTTTCATACTTCATCCCTGAGGTTAGAAATAATCGTTATTTTTCTCCTTAAAAAATAAATTTCGTTCAAAAGAAATACATGCGGGATAAATTTCAAATGTCGTTTTACAATCATGAGACGCATTATATTGTATTATAAATAATCTTGCAAATTAAAATAAAAAAAGAAACTCATTGTAAGAGAATAGTTGTAATTTTTTAACGCTTTTCACAATTTTATCTTGAATCGGTAGTTGATCTTAAAGATAGAGGTTGTCTGGCCAGCATTCATTGTTCTTGAAATAAACAGACACTTCGGCCATTAGAGTTTTTTTTTTCTCCCCGAAATTTCGACAAAAACCTCGTCAGGAAAAAATAAACTTTATGGAAAAGTGTTAACGCGTTTTTAACATCTTTCCATATTTTATTTTTATTTTTTTTCCTGACGAAGACGTCAAAACTTCGGTAAAAACTTTACTTGCCGAAGTTATAGTTTTTTCAGTAGTTGAGTTTATATATACACATGGCTAAAGCTAAGACTGAATTGACTAAGGTGTAACTCTCTTCGATTATATCATGTGCTAATATCCTTGTTCAGGATTCGGCAACCTTTTGAATCAGAAAAGTCAAAAATTACAATTTACTAAATTCTGAATATAGAGCAATCCATAATATATATATATATATATATATATATATATATATATATATAGTGTAAAAACTATATAATAAAAATATAACAGTGATACTACATTTAAAACTTAAGGAGCAAACTGATCAGAATGATAAATCATATCAAGTAGATTTGATTAAAGACGTTACGTTGTTAAATTTTATTGTTATTAATTATAAATATATAATTAACTAGATGATGTTTTAGAAATAAAGAATTTTTTTTTCTCTCTATCTATACTAAATAATAACAATTTACAAATTTTATAATTTTAATTTAAATAATCAAACTAATGAAGATAATTTTAATAGAATACTTAACTATAAAACTATACAACTATTTATTTATATATATATATATATATATATATATATATGACATAATAAAAATATGATTTTTATTATTCATTAATATAATTATATTTTAAATAATCATAGAACCAAACACAGAGTTGATTTGTAAAATCCTCAACAAAAGGAATACAACCCAATATTGTTTTTTGTATATACTTAGATTATATCATTATAAAATTGAATGTATGCAAACTGTTTTGTTCTTAAAATATAATCATTAAAATAAATACAATTTTGGAAATAAAAGTTATCATTCACTTCAATCCACGACTGCATGAATGAATTGGTAACGTACCTAAAATACATCTTTTTTTATGACATATATATATATATATATATATAATAATAAATAGTTATTTAATTTTATAGTCCAGTTTTGTATTAAAATTATCTTCACTATTATGATCATTTAAATTCAAATTATAAAATTTGTAAAATGTTATTAATTTGTATTTAGAGAGAGAAAAAAAAATCCTTTACTTCTAATACATCATCAAGTTAATTATATATTTATAATTAATAACAATAAAAATTAACAAAGTAACGTCTTTTACATCGGCTTTTACACGTCATTTAGACATACTCTAATCCTATATATAGAATAATCGAAGTGAGAATATATATAATAGTTAGAAAAAAGAGAGAAAGACAGAACCATGCACTTTTAATCAAACTAATAATAAGGAAAAAAAAAAAAGTTTTGTAAAGAAGGTAGATAAGATTGTTAGTATATATATATATATTTTTATAATTTTATATTTTATCTTTTTTTTTTTTAAAGATTTTTAAAGGTTTTTTTTATTTTATAATATGATTATAAATAGTTGTATTTAGTAATATATCTATAGTATGAATTAACATTTGTTATAAGTTTGGATATTATGTTTTGAAACCCTAATGGTAGACCAGACATACACAAAAAACTTTAAATTGAAATAAATTGGAAAAAGAGATCTGCTGGACCGGGGATCTTCAGATAAAAGCCCAACGACATTTCACCCCTTCTTTATTATGTCATAGATCTCTTTTAAACCGGATTTTATGTGTTAATATTAAGTTGTTTCAGTGAAATATTTAAATGAACATATATAACAGATACAAGTGTTAACAAATTCAAACTGTAAACCTACCTCGACCGCGGCGTCCTCCATTGTGAATATCTATTTCTGGCTGACACATGTTGCGGGGGGGGGGACATTTCAAATTTAGACCATTTATTCAGAATTTTTTTGAACAACAAGAAAATTAAAGAAGAAAGGAAAAATAGTTAAGGGAAGAAAGCTGAATTTCATAATCTTTACAGCTAGTTATATCAAAATAACTGATTCAACACTTATTCATCTTTTAATATTCCTTTAAAAAGGCAAATTATAAGAGTTTAATAAAGCTATTAATTGTGCAAATTCACCTTTATTTAACTTCCATTTTCCTCCCCAGAAATTGGAGATTAAACAAAATGAACTATATACTATAACACTTTAAAAATCTTGTGAAAAAATCTTTTAATCAGTTATTTAATCAAAGTTTAATTAACTGTTAAAGATTATAAATTTGTATTAGTTATTATTAAGAGAAATTATAGAAAGTTGATTTATTAAATGGATATTTCCATTTTTTTTTTTTAATATTTTATAATTGATATACTGTTGAAATATTTTACTTGTTTGATACTAAATTTGTTTTTAATAAATTCCATGTTTAAATTTTTAACATCTTCTATGAAATTATCTAATATATTATTTATTCTATAAAATCTAAGAAACTGACCATAATATATACCCTTACAGCAATTTAATGATATATTAGAATTCATATTACAGTATTTTATAATATTGAAATTATAATTACTCTTTTTATTATAAACTCTAACAGCAATATTTGTAAGGTCTATATTCAAGTCTAAAAAGTTAACTTTTTTGTTTCTATAAATTTTTTCATTGTTCTTAAGTTTCAAGTATTTAGGATATATTTCAGGTATTAATTTTTTAAACTGTGGATTATTAAATATTATTATGTCATCTACATATCGGAATATTTGCCAATTAATATTATTTTGTAGAAAGTATTCTCTTTCGTACCAGAACAATATTAGATTGGCTAATAACGGACTAGAAGAAGTTCCCATGGGAACGCCTTCTGATTGAATATATATTTTATTTTTAAATTCTATATAGTTAAAATTTAAAAATGTTTCCAGTAGAGTTTTTGCTGTTTTAAGATCTAATTTAAATGTTTTATATCTGTTATGAATAATTTTAATGTAGAAAGTTTTGTCATTAATGAATTCATTAAATAAATTGGTTATTTTATTATTTAGATCTCTTAAATTTATTTTAGAATATAGGTCCTCAAAGTCAAATGTGTGTACTGTTTCAATGTTTGTCCAATTGTTCATTAAATAATTAATGATTTTTTTATTTGAGTCGATAAATTTATAATTATATTTATTAGTTAATTTATTTATAATAAATTGTAGTGTTGAAGCTAATTGTATATCAATATTTTTTATGACTGAATTTATACCAGATGTGATTGTTCTGAAAGAAATAGGTTTTTTGTGTAGTTTAGGAATTATATAGAACTTTGGTATGTTTGGATTTTTGTGGTTATTATAAATTTTTAGTGAATTTTCAACATTTTTGATGTCTTTTTTGATTTTTGTGCCTGTAGTTCTAGCAAAAGTGTATTTATGATTATTATCAATTTCCTTTTTTAGTATATCGTGGTATAGATTTTTACAAATTAAAGATAAATTATTGGAACATTTATCTATAGGAGTGATAATATAGTCCTTCTGTAAATTAATTATATTTTCTTTAAAAGAAGGAATGTCTGAATTAGGTTTTGTGTATTTAAGTGTATTATTATAATAATTTATAATTTCCTTTTTAATATTATGTTTCCATTCCAGAAAAGTAAATTCTGGAATACTGTATTTTATACTAGTTTTATTTATGAAAATATCTATATCTTTTAATATAGATTTAATTGTATTATTATAATTGTGTTTAATTTGAGGTATATATTTATACCCTTTATTTAAAATTTCCTGATATTCTGGATTTAAAAAAGAAAAATTGCTAGTTAATATATGACCTGAGAACTTATATTTATCAATATAGTTGTTGCAATTACATTTAATTTTTTTAAAATTTGCCAAATTATTAATAAATTGGTTATAATTGCAAACTAAATTACCTATATTTTTGTTGTATCTCCAGATTGTTTTGAAATTTAATTTTTTTATAGGGAAAAGATTATTGATGATTTGGTTATTAAAAATATCATTAAATTTAATATGATTAAATAAATTGTTATTAAATTTAATGATAATATTAATGTTATTAGTAGCTTGTTTAATTTTTCTGTATTTAAAGATGTCGTGTGTGATATCTATTAATCTGTTAGTCAGATTATGAATTTTAATATATTCTATGAGTTTGATAAATTTATTATTATTTAGTTTAAATAATGTTTTAATAAATTTATCGACGAAGTTGTTAGTGTACATTTGTTTTGGGTCCAGTAATTCTTCAAATTCAATGTAACCTAATTTATTGGTAGTTTTACCTCTAGTTTTATTAGGTTTAGTTTTAAATTCATTTTTTTTTGTATTTGCAACTGATTTCATAGGTTGAAATTTCTTCTGTTTGTGGTTTGTATGTGTAGTTTAATTCGTCGTTAAGTCCATAAGGGAATAATGTGTTGTGTTTATAAATGTAGTTGTTTTCTAATAATAGTCGTTGTTTTTTGTTTTGACATATGTCTAGTATTTCTATCTTAAAGTTGTTAAAAGTATGTAATTGATTGTGTTCTTTCATATATATATTACCAATTGATTTTTTAGCGTGGTTTCTATGTAGGTTTATTCGTATATTTAATGGATTACAAGTTTGTCCTATATATGATAGTTGGCAAATTTGGCATGTTAATTTATAAATAGTATTCACTAATTTACAACTAGTTGTTTGAAAAGTGTCATGGTTCTTAAGAGAGGGACAAGTTTGACAATTTTTTCTTAGGCAATTCTTAGCGAGTTTAAATTAACATAAAAGAGGTGCTAATATCTATATATTTATAGATTAACAGTAATATCTATATATTTATAGATTAATTATTCAATTTATTACAAATTTTATCACCACAAAAACAATTAAGAAAAATATATTTAAAAATTCATAAGAATAACAAACTAAAAAAACTAAAAAAAACTACAAACATATTAGTGTTAGCACCTCTTTTATGTTAATTTAAACTCGCTAAGAATTGCCTAAGAAAAAATTGTCAAACTTGTCCCTCTCTTAAGAACCATGACACTTTTCAAACAACTAGTTGTAAATTAGTGAATACTATTTATAAATTAACATGCCAAATTTGCCAACTATCATATATAGGACAAACTTGTAATCCATTAAATATACGAATAAACCTACATAGAAACCACGCTAAAAAATCAATTGGTAATATATATATGAAAGAACACAATCAATTACATACTTTTAACAACTTTAAGATAGAAATACTAGACATATGTCAAAACAAAAAACAACGACTATTATTAGAAAACAACTACATTTATAAACACAACACATTATTCCCTTATGGACTTAACGACGAATTAAACTACACATACAAACCACAAACAGAAGAAATTTCAACCTATGAAATCAGTTGCAAATACAAAAAAAAATGAATTTAAAACTAAACCTAATAAAACTAGAGGTAAAACTACCAATAAATTAGGTTACATTGAATTTGAAGAATTACTGGACCCAAAACAAATGTACACTAACAACTTCGTCGATAAATTTATTAAAACATTATTTAAACTAAATAATAATAAATTTATCAAACTCATAGAATATATTAAAATTCATAATCTGACTAACAGATTAATAGATATCACACACGACATCTTTAAATACAGAAAAATTAAACAAGCTACTAATAACATTAATATTATCATTAAATTTAATAACAATTTATTTAATCATATTAAATTTAATGATATTTTTAATAACCAAATCATCAATAATCTTTTCCCTATAAAAAAATTAAATTTCAAAACAATCTGGAGATACAACAAAAATATAGGTAATTTAGTTTGCAATTATAACCAATTTATTAATAATTTGGCAAATTTTAAAAAAATTAAATGTAATTGCAACAACTATATTGATAAATATAAGTTCTCAGGTCATATATTAACTAGCAATTTTTCTTTTTTAAATCCAGAATATCAGGAAATTTTAAATAAAGGGTATAAATATATACCTCAAATTAAACACAATTATAATAATACAATTAAATCTATATTAAAAGATATAGATATTTTCATAAATAAAACTAGTATAAAATACAGTATTCCAGAATTTACTTTTCTGGAATGGAAACATAATATTAAAAAGGAAATTATAAATTATTATAATAATACACTTAAATACACAAAACCTAATTCAGACATTCCTTCTTTTAAAGAAAATATAATTAATTTACAGAAGGACTATATTATCACTCCTATAGATAAATGTTCCAATAATTTATCTTTAATTTGTAAAAATCTATACCACGATATACTAAAAAAGGAAATTGATAATAATCATAAATACACTTTTGCTAGAACTACAGGCACAAAAATCAAAAAAGACATCAAAAATGTTGAAAATTCACTAAAAATTTATAATAACCACAAAAATCCAAACATACCAAAGTTCTATATAATTCCTAAACTACACAAAAAACCTATTTCTTTCAGAACAATCACATCTGGTATAAATTCAGTCATAAAAAATATTGATATACAATTAGCTTCAACACTACAATTTATTATAAATAAATTAACTAATAAATATAATTATAAATTTATCGACTCAAATAAAAAAATCATTAATTATTTAATGAACAATTGGACAAACATTGAAACAGTACACACATTTGACTTTGAGGACCTATATTCTAAAATAAATTTAAGAGATCTAAATAATAAAATAACCAATTTATTTAATGAATTCATTAATGACAAAACTTTCTACATTAAAATTATTCATAACAGATATAAAACATTTAAATTAGATCTTAAAACAGCAAAAACTCTACTGGAAACATTTTTAAATTTTAACTATATAGAATTTAAAAATAAAATATATATTCAATCAGAAGGCGTTCCCATGGGAACTTCTTCTAGTCCGTTATTAGCCAATCTAATATTGTTCTGGTACGAAAGAGAATACTTTCTACAAAATAATATTAATTGGCAAATATTCCGATATGTAGATGACATAATAATATTTAATAATCCACAGTTTAAAAAATTAATACCTGAAATATATCCTAAATACTTGAAACTTAAGAACAATGAAAAAATTTATAGAAACAAAAAAGTTAACTTTTTAGACTTGAATATAGACCTTACAAATATTGCTGTTAGAGTTTATAATAAAAAGAGTAATTATAATTTCAATATTATAAAATACTGTAATATGAATTCTAATATATCATTAAATTGCTGTAAGGGTATATATTATGGTCAGTTTCTAAGATTTTATAGAATAAATAATATATTAGATAATTTCATAGAAGATGTTAAAAATTTAAACATGGAATTTATTAAAAACAAATTTAGTATCAAACAAGTAAAATATTTCAACAGTATATCAATTATAAAATATTTAAAAAAAAAAATGGAAATATCCATTTAATAAATCAACTTTCTATAATTTCTCTTAATAATAACTAATACAAATTTATAATCTTTAACAGTTAATTAAACTTTGATTAAATAACTGATTAAAAGATTTTTTCACAAGATTTTTAAAGTGTTATAGTATATAGTTCATTTTGTTTAATCTCCAATTTCTGGGGAGGAAAATGGAAGTTAAATAAAGGTGAATTTGCACAATTAATAGCTTTATTAAACTCTTATAATTTGCCTTTTTAAAGGAATATTAAAAGATGAATAAGTGTTGAATCAGTTATTTTGATATAACTAGCTGTAAAGATTATGAAATTCAGCTTTCTTCCCTTAACTATTTTTCCTTTCTTCTTTAATTTTCTTGTTGTTCAAAAAAATTCTGAATAAATGGTCTAAATTTGAAATGTCCCCCCCCCCCCCCCCCCCCCGCAACATGTGTCAGCCAGAAATAGATATTCACAATGGAGGACGCCGCGGTCGAGGTAGGTTTACAGTTTGAATTTGTTAACACTTGTATCTGTTATATATGTTCATTTAAATATTTCACTGAAACAACTTAATATTAACACATAAAATCCGGTTTAAAAGAGATCTATGACATAATAAAGAAGGGGTGAAATGTCGTTGGGCTTTTATCTGAAGATCCCTGGTCCAGCAGATCTCTTTTTCCAATTTATTTCAATTTAAAGTTTTTTGTGTATGTCTGGTCTACCATTAGGGTTTCAAAACATAATATCCAAACTTATAACAAAAGTTAATTCATACTATAGATATATTACTAAATACAACTATTTATAATCATATTATAAAATAAAAAAAACCTTTAAAAATCTTTAAAAAAAAAAAGGATAAAATATAAAATTATAAAAATATATATATATATACTAACAATCTTATCTACCTTCTTTACAAAACTTTTTTTTTTTCCTTATTATTAGTTTGATTAAAAGTGCATGGTTCTGTCTTTCTCTCTTTTTTCTAACTATTATATATATTCTCACTTCGATTATTCTATATATAGGATTAGAGTATGTCTAAATGACGTGTAAAAGCCGATGTAAAAGACGTTACTTTGTTAATTTTTATTGTTATTAATTATAAATATATAATTAACTTGATGATGTATTAGAAGTAAAGGATTTTTTTTCTCTCTCTATCTACAAATTAATAACATTTTACAAATTTTATAATTTGAATTTAAATGATCATAATAGTGAAGATAATCTTAATACAAAACTGGACTATAAAATTAAATAACTATTTATTATTATAATTAATTTAGATTTAGCTTGCTAATCTAATCAAATCTAATTGATATAAGTTATCATTATTATCAGTTTGCTCCTTAAGTTTTAAAATTAGAATCACTGTTATAATTTTGTTATATAGTTTCTACACTATATATATATATATATATATATATATATATATAGTGTAAAAACTATATAATAAAAATATAATAGTGATTCTATATTTAAAATTTAATGAGTAAACTGATAATAATGATAATTTATATCAAGTAGATTTGATTAGATTAGCAAGCTAAATCTAAATTAATTATAAAAATAAATAGTTGTTTAGTTTTGTATTAAAATTATCTTTATTATTTTGATTATTTAAATTCAAATTATAAAATTTGTAAATTGTTATTAATTAGTAAAGCTAGAGAGAGAAAAAAAAATCCTTTGCTTCTTATACATCATCCAATTAATTATATATTTATAATTAATAACAATGTCTAAATGACGTGTAAAAGCCGATGCAAAAGACGTTACGTTGTTAAATTTTATTGTTATTAATTATAAATATATAATTAATTGGATGATGTATAAGAAGCAAAGGATTTTTTTTTCTCTCTCTATCTTTACTAATTAATAACAATTTACAAATTTTATAATTTGAATTTAAATAATCAAAATAATAAAGATAATTTTAATACAAAACTAAACAACTATTTATTTATATATATATATTAAAATTTATCGCCCAATAAGCTTGCGAGATGTCCGTGGCTCACCTGGGGCACGCGACCTGCTGTGTGCTTCATAACAAAATACCTCGTAAAAGATGGAAGATTGGTCCATCGAAATATTGGATTAATAAATAATCTTATTACAATCCAAAATAAGCCATATTTTTTAAAATTTCCAAAATTTCAAAGTTTTTAAAGAGCCACAAATTATTTTCTTGCCAAACAATAAATAGTACTCACATATATAAAATTTGTATTTATGCGAATACTACACGCAGCTTCATATCAAAAGATTTGCATATGGCTCACGAGATGCAGGTTGTCGATCTCTGTCCTAGATAATTTCCATATGATAATGGTGTTTACAATTCGAAACTATTTTAAAGACGTAAGATTCTTTTTGTAATTAAACAATTTCTACTGCTCTTACTGCAATGGAAAAATTAATGGGAGGGCCTGGCTCATCAGTGGTGAACCCTCCCAGCGGTTTCACCAGTTTAATCTACCATACCGCTGTTATATTGCATTTTGGAACTTCCTTTATAGTGATACTGTTGATAGACTCTTGGAATGGGTATTTCAGAAGAACTATGGACATAAGCTTTGAGGACAGTAGAATTACATATAATTATAAATATATAATATGCATCGAGCAATCGCTCTTCCGCAAATATCAAATGGAGTCTTTTATTAGAACATTGATAACAGATGGCGCGCTAGTGCATCATATTATAATGGTGTTTACAGTTCGATAAAATACTCCCTTGAATCAATATTGTAGCGTAGAAATCAACTCTTGGAATATGTAAAAGTATTTATTGATGACGTCACGGCGACCAGTCAACAATTATTAACAAACCAACCAAACTATCTACAGCTAGAGAATAGCGAGCAAGCAAGCTAGGTAACTAAATAATGATTTAGAAAATGTAAAATTTTTAATCTGTTTCAAATATTTTCGTTGAATAATTAAATATTGTTGAGAATTAAAATGTATATATCTGTGAATATTTATTGTTTATTATTAATCTCTTTTTATTCTGTTTGACCATTGACCACGTGTCATGCACATGTATAAATTGTAAGATTGTAAAAATAAAGTTAATCTGGACAAGGTGACTCGCGAGCTGTGCTCGAATGTAACACCTGCAAATTGAGATGAAATAAATAATAAAAAATAAAGTTGAGAGTATCTCAGTGTACTTGCTTGTGCTTCCGTGGTGACGTTGGACGGAAAAGAATAACGAGGTAGGCGGCATTAGAGTGGAGCCTTATAGGAGCAAAATACAGTCCTCTAAGTGGAGCTAACAATATAAATTATTTCTTCGCCACAATATTTAAAATAAGAACATTAAACCTCCAGGGAAAAGTTTATTTTTAAAAATATTTTTTATTCAAAAATCTTTCAAGCTTTCGGGCAAGAAAGTCCTTCTACGGGAGAAAATAACCCTCAGGTGAAGATATCACCTTGTAATAGCAAACTCGAAAGCACGCGCAACAGAAGCCCGTGTTGATTCTGCATTGAAACAAAATGTAAACAACCAAAGTACTTTATTTAATTTTAAATCTTATTGGCGTATTAATGATGTAAAATATTATCTCCCGTAGAAGAGCATTCTTAACCGAAAGCTTGAGAGATTTTAAAATAAAAAATATTTTTAAACTTTTCCCTTGGAGGCTTAATGTTCTTATTTTAATAATGGTGTTTACTTAGACTTTTTTTTAAAGTAACTGATTCCAAGAAGATTGATCAAACATTGATTTACAAGAGAGAGAAAATATAAAAGAATAAAACTTATAACAATAGTAAACAAAGAGAAACTTATCTTCTTACAAATTATTTTATTTCCAAAGGGATAATTGCGCCAAACAAGGAGAAAAGTTTATTTACATAAGTTATTTACATTATTCAACGCATGAAAACATTAGAGATCCAGATTTTGTAGAAAGTTTAGAATGTATTTACAAAATGTATTGAACTTTAAATATGATTTTTTATCGGAAATCAAATCGTTAAGTTTACAAACAACTAGTTCATTCTTCATTCTATAATCTTGAAATGCTGGGCAATCGATCAGTAGATGTCTTGAGGTTTTGTTCCTCAATACCACAAAAGCAACTTGAATCCTCCACTGCCTTTATTCTATATAAAAACCTTTTGCGCTTATTTTATCGTGATCTTACACATATACTCTGTGAGAACAATTAATTAAACTTAAAAAATATATATACAACAAATGGCTTGAAAGATAAATAACAAACAGAATATCAGTTAAATAAAGGTTTACCAAATATAAACACCTCAGAGTAATTTTAATTAAACACATTTATTAATATAATTTATCTCTAGCTGTACAAAATAAATATTTTAGAAACAAAGAGAAATTTAAAGATAAATAAAGAGCTCTATATATGTAAACTAATTTAATTTAAACGCGAACACAATGGTCAAATTTCAAAAAAAAAAAGAAAAATTCAATGACATTCTTAATTGAAACAATTCAGTATAAACTGGAAACTTTTATTTAAAGTTTAAAATGAGAAATTTCCAAGTAAGACTCACAATAATCCACTTAGAGCAATCAGGGAAAGAAGTAGGTAGATTAAAATATTAAAAATTATCCCATTAATGATAAAGGTTTTAATTACATTAGTATCTATTTTTAGAAATATCAGCTTAATTAAAAGTTGGCTTTTGTTTAATATCTTCTTTTATCTATTCATTGTTAAACACGTGGTTTTTGTTAAAGCTATACATTGAGAAAATGGTTAATATACACTCATGGGCAAACTTGAGGATGTTGTACTTTTTAGAATGTATATCGGGATTGAGGCAATAACTCTGAAAGATATTATAGTGACCTTTATTAAAGACACACGAGATAACCTAGTGTGAACAAAATTACTTCTGTGTCCTTAAAAAAAAATACATGTAAATTTGTAAATATTCAATTCTAAGTTCTAGTTTGTTTGCTGTTTTGTTTGTTTCCTCTGTAATGTGCGCAAGTATTTCAATATCGCGCCTGGGTTGATTAATAAAATGAAAAAAAGGTATCCTAACGCAGAGCCACCCTTGGAAGTAACGATTATCTTCTTTCGAAGATTCGTCATCTTTTTACCGTCGTTCATTAGTATGACGTTCGCCTTCTTTATTTCCAGCCAGGTGTAGATGCCGGAAGAGTTCAAGGTAGAATTGATGGAGACCACCAGGCACAGTAAGGTCACAGGGTTCTGACGATGTCAGCGTCCTCGATCACATACGGCTGTCCGCTGATAGTGATTTTTCTGTCTCCTTTCGAAAAGGGTGGACTTCGGAAAAGGCTCCCATGATCACCAGACCATCTTGGAACCATAGAGATAGTTTCCATCATTCTTGGTACCAAATAGAAAACCCAAAAAACAGACCTTCCAACTAAACAGAAGGAAGTCGACACAGTTGGTCATGTGGAAATCTGGTCACCTGCGCCCTCTAGTCTATAAAGAGGGAGCCAAAAGCTTCCCCATGTGCCCTAGGTGCAAAACCGAAGAGGCCACTCCCCAACATATACTAAATTGTATTGGAAAGGACAAAGGATCCCTGTACAGAGAACCAAGAAGAGTTCTTGAACTTCTTTATGAGCACGACCTCCAAGATTTTGTCTAATTTAGACTAATAAAAGGATAAGAAAAAAACCATCTTGGATAACAAGCTAATTGGACGGAATGCCTGCAGACACGGAGCACCGTGACTTCGTTAGCAGTATGACCTTGTGGGATCTCAAAAATGGTGTCAAGGCTTCGTGAAGTCGAGAATCCTCAAATATTTTCCAAAGAACTTCGATTAAAAAACCAAAGGTTTGACAAACTCGCAGGGAAATTCGTCCCGTTCTGAGGAACAGCCGTTTGGCAGGCGATAGATCATTATTGCAATCTGGTCGCGGGATATATCGGCGAGAAAGAGCTGGTCCCATTCTTCGATCTCCAAGAAGATCACTTCTTTGAGGTAGTCGGCATTAGCTACAGCCGATCAAGGTGCTTGGGCAAAGCGACTAATTAAGCTTTCCTGCTGAATACGCCTCAATTGGATCTCAATAGTGTTGCCGTTGTCGTCGGCGTGAGTAGGAGGAAAACGAAATTTGACTCGAAGGGAACGACCAAAATACGACATTTAATAATAATCGTAGCGTCTCCCAGTCACCTCAGGAAATGGCTTGCTTTCGCTGTCGGACTCAGCGGACACGGTCGGTAAGCGCGAGTGGCCGTAGAAACTTCCGATTCATGTAAAGCTTTAGGGAGTTGGGTCTCCCGCTTGTATCAGAAGGTAGGGTGGTCCAGAAAGCGTAGGCGATTGTTTGGTATTGGGTGACGCCATCGCAGAAGCCTGATGGGAGTCGGATTCTATCCAGACGACGCGCATCGACCCGGCTTCCGATAGTGGCGACCCTGGTGTGCTCCAGCGCATCATCGAAGAAGGCAGCGGTGTCGATGAGATCGGATTGGTCCAATAAATTCGAGAGTGCTTCAACCGAACATGATGCCAAGTCCTTAGGTGACTCCTCGAAGATATCCAGGTCACCGAGGGTCTACGCATCTTCTTCACATGCCATAGCTACGACTGTCTGCACCTGGGGCATCTCTTCAAGACCAGAGATGTGTGGACGTTGATGCACGTCATGGAGACTTCTCGGACATTGAAGTCGACGACAGCAATCTTTCCAGGCCATAGGATTTTCTATCGGTGTACAAAAATATCATGCGCGAAGAAGCTGGCGAGACCTGATCCCACGGTGGTCGTTGAGGGCACAACGACGAAGAACTCCTACATTGTCCAAGGACATGAATATTTTATCCTGCAGGAATCAGATGTCAACTTCATGTCCATTTTTAAAACAACACACATAGATGGATTATTCAGTGAAGAAAGCGCATAAATGTGAATAAAGCCCGTAGGTCTACCCACAGCCTGCATTTATTGTAGTTACTGACATGGATCTGACGTGCTTCTGTCAAGTATTTCCATCGAAGTAGTAATACCTTTGCGTTCTTTTTCTTGCGGCGTGAAGAGCGGCTTTGTCATCGTATCGTCTATAGGGACATCGTCATCTTGGAAGGAAGTCTTGGCTTTGACACGGTGGTGGAATCCTGGAGTCAATCTCTGAAAATGTAGATCATAGCACCCATGGCCTCAAAGTCCTCTCGGCGTCTTCAGTTTGTCTTTCCTAAACTACCACGAGGCAATATTCTCCTAGACTCTCCATTAAGAGACATCCCAACTTTATCTCTAACCCTGAAGACTGACAGAACAAATTGTGAACCAATTGAGAGCCTTGTGCTTTATTAAAAGGCCATAACAGCTCACCTGAGCAGACAAACTCATTCTATCTTAATTCAGATATTGAAATATTTGAAATTTTAGCTAATAGTTTTCGTTTATACGAAAAAATATCCTAAATAAAATTATCGATTTTGTAAAAACACTATGATTTCTGTCTATCGTAAGTTGAATTTTCTTCTTAAATTATTAAAGTATCGAATAAAAATTATGATATTAATTAAAATCTTACCACAAAATTTCAAGTTAATAAAGAAATCAAAATGTTTTCATTTACGGTGGGAAAAAGCGAAGGAACAAACACAAACAAACAACACAGTTAAAAATGCAGTAAGAACAGTAGAAATTGTTTAATTTCAAAAAGAATCCTACGCGTCTAAAATAAATAGTTTCGAATTTTCATAACAGCGCGCTAGTGCATCATAATATAAATGTTCTAATAAAAGACTCAATTTGATATTTGCGGAAGAGCGATTGCTCGAAGCATATTATATATTTATAATTGTATGTAATTCTACTGTCCTCAAAGCTTATGTCCATAGTTCATCTAAAATACCCATTCCAAGAGTCTAGCAACAGTACCACTATAAAAGGAAGTTCCAAAAATGCAATATAACAGCGGTATGGTAGATTAAACTGGCGAAACCGCTGGGAGGGTTCACCACTGATGAGCCAGGCCCTCCCATTAATTTTTCCTTTGCAGTAAGGGCAGTAGAAATTGTTTAATTTCAAAAAAGAATCTTACGCGTCTATAATACAGTAGAACTCCTCAAATTCGGAAATTCTGAAATTCGGAAACTCCCAAATTCGGAAAGTATTGTAATGTTTTTTTTACATACAAAAAATCAATTTTCACATGCTTTTATTTTGTTGATATTTCAACATTATTTTATTTTATTTTATTTACTTTTACTTTTGCTTTGCTTTTATTTTATTTAATTTAATTTTTATTAGTAATTTATTTTTAATTTAAGTGTTTAATTAATTTACTTTTACCGATTATTTATAATCGCTAATTAGGGGTTTATCCCCTTTTTTAAAAGCTTAAATAAATCAACAGTTTCATTTGACCTTTGTGCTTAGTTTAGGATATTGTCCAATAAGAAGGCAGCATTATTACGTCATAAGCCATTCACGCATTTTTTATTGCAAAGTTGATTCACCTAAAGTTCAAATTATCAAACATTTTCAGATATTGTAAGTTTCAAATTCTTTTATTCAACTCTCAATTTTTTGCATTTACAAGTTTGTTCTTCAACAAAATGGCATCCAAAGAGGAGCGGCAAAAACGAGGCAAGTACCGAATTCTTAAGCTTGGTGAAAAGTTAGATGTTCTTAGTGACATTAAAAAAGGATTAAGCTATACAACGATAATGCAAAAGTATAAAATTTCTAAGACAACTGTTTATGATATAAAAAAGTCTGAGCTTAAACTTACAAAGTTTGTTGATTCTACCGAAACTTCTGAAGACAGTTTGGAGCCGGATGTTCCCAGATGCGAAGTGTTGAAAAGTTTGGATGTTGCATTAAAATATTTGGAAAAGCGCACTGAACCAGAAATGCTTGCAAGCTACAACACCATCAATAGTCTTCGAACTATGCTTATGAGAGAAGAAGAAGCTTTGTTAAACAAGCCAAAGAAACAGACAACAATCAGCAACTTCTTTGCCAAGCCATAACTTACTTGGCCATCAATTGCATTACATACTTAATAAAATATTTTACTATTTTTCATCGGTTTCATGCTCAAAACTCATAAAAGTCAAGGAACATTTGATTAAAAATCGTAATTAAAATTATGTAATGTACATATAATATTCAACCTAAAATTGTTCATATGCTTCAAAATCTTTGTCTCAGTCATCTAAATGCCTATTTATGCCACATAAATATTCACAAATCTAACTCTCTCAAATTCGGAAAATCCTCAAATTCGGAATACCTTGCGCCCCAAGCTTTCCGAATTTGAGAAGTTCTACTGTAGTTTCGAATTTTGATAACACACAAAGTTGAAACGCTGAATCGCAAACTTTCCTTTCCATTTATACCCACACTAACAAAAACTAACACACAGAATCTTATGTCGTGGAGCTTAATAAAAATCCTTCATCGCAAATACAAGGTTGTCTAAAAAGTTCGTAAACACTTGAAAAAATGAAATACCAATATTATTCGCCGTTATGTATAATGTCTTTGTATTATGTATAAAGTAATTGTATTACGTATTATATTATGTATTCGCCGTAATAATACTGTAACGTAGAAAAGTAGGAAAGGCAAACTTCAGGATGATACGGCCATTTATTTAATGCAAGCACAAAATCAACATTTAAAAGATACAAGATAAGCAATGATGGAAGTTTCCAGAGAGTAGTAAAATATAAATAATATAAATATCAAAAAAATAATAATCTGTATATAAAATATAATAAATACTTTGCTGAAATATGATTGTTGTTGTTGTTGTCGTGTCCAATGAAGAGCCTCAGATGTCTCCATACATCTCTATCACAGCAATGTACTCTATCTTGGGTGTGTAAAGCTGCTGCTCTGGGTCCATGTCAATTTTCTGTTGTTGTTGTCGTGTCCAATGAAGAGCCTCAGATGTCTCCATACATCTCTATCACAGCAATGTTCTCTATCTTGGGTGTGTAAAGCTGCTGCTCTGGGTCTATGTCAATTTTCTGATGTTGTTGTCGTGTCCAATGAAGATCCTCAGATGTCTCCATACATCTCTATCACAGCAGTTGCAATGTCCACTATCTTGGGTGTGTAAAGCTGCTGCTCTGGGTCTATGTCAATTTTCTGATGTTGTTGTCGTGTCCAATGAAGATCCTCAGATGTCTCCATACATCTCTATCACAGCAATGTCCTCTATCTTGGGTGTGTAAAGCTGCTGCTCTGGGTCCATGTCAATTTTCTGTTGTTGTTGTCGTGTCCAATGAAGATCCTCAGATGTCTCCATACATCTCTATCACAGCAGTTGCAATGTCCACTATCTAGGGTGTGTAAAGCTGCTGCTCTGGGTCTATGTCAATTTTCTGATGTTGTTGTCGTGTCCAATGAAGATCCTCAGATGTCTCCATACATCTCTATCACAGCAATGTCCTCTATCTTGGGTGTGTAAAGCTGCTGCTCTGGGTCTATGTCAATTTTCTGCAAGGCTGCGGTCATTGCTGGGCATGAGAATATGTGAGTAGGTGTTAGTTCCACACCAGGACAGTTGTTACATGTCCTATAGGTTCTTGTGTCATCTGGATGCATTGCCATTCCTTTATAATGTTTCGTTCTAAGTCTTGTTATAGTTTTGTCAGTTTTCTCTCAGAGTTTTTTTCACATATTTGATCTTTTCTTATTTTTTGTTTAATTATGCTAGTATTTTGCTAAAGTATTTTGCTAAAGAATACAATATTGTTCGCCAAGTAATAAGAAAAATAACGTTTTAAGAAAAAAGCGAACTTTTGGGACACAACCTTATATCCTTTATTGTCAGGAAAAACCCTTCCAACTGTCAATTATATCATTAGGCTTGACGTTCTAGAAATTAAGGGAGAAATGGTGAAATACTCTTTGTTTGTTTTGTTTTTTTTATTTCAACACACAAAACGCGATATCCCGTCTAGGGATAATTGCGTTGATTTACATTTTTTTAACAGAAACAGTTATAAACATATTATACAAGAAAAAGTAATAAAAAAAAGAGAAACAATAATATATATTAGGAACCTGAACCTTTCAGGTTAGAAAGATAATCATAAATATATTTACAAAAATAGTTAAATCTATGATAATTCTCTCTGCTATTTACAAATTGATATAGATCTACAACATTATTTATTGTCTGTTGTCTAACGGTGAAGAAGAGTGGGCATTCCAGCAGTAGGTGTCTCGAGTCCTGGAATTCATTGCCACAATGACAGCTAGAGTCTTCAATCGCGCCAATTTTTGATAAAAATCCCTTAATATTTCCATGATTCGTTATAAACTGGGTATTATAAAAATTGGAGCGGAAATATATTGGAATTCCAAACGGGAAAAAGCTTTGAAATGTTTCATTTGTTTTTAGAAATAATTCATCTATTTTTGCACTTAAAAATGATCTAATTATACTTGGAGAATGTGGTCTATAAGTATTTTGATGCTCTATCGAAAGATGAGCCAAATCATATTTAATTATTTTAGATTCAATATAATCTGTGAGAAGGGGGATGTTAGCAAGACTATGGACACAGTTGGAAGATGTAGTTTTGTAGGCTCTTTGTTGAAAACATATTATCGAAAAAGAAGATGCAAAACGTAAAATGCGGTATGCATTTGTATCTGGTTACAGTTACAAGTTTTCTGTAAAACTCTATGTTGCCTGGGTTTATTTCAACAATTACACAACCAGCCAAAAATATTTTAAATCGAATTTCAAATATAATAGTGATTCAAATTGACATTTCTTTTTTTATATATATGTTATAGATTAGAAATTTTTTGTGTGTTTGATTGTTGAAAAGAGGTGCAGTCGTGGAAAAATAAAAATAATTATTTACCTTTCAAGCAGATTTTTATTTTTGAATCTCTTGAAGTAAAAATATTCATAAAATTATTTATATCACAGGAATATAGAATTTATATAATGAATTCTATAATCGTGGATAAAAGATAGGTAGGGTTAAATATACATATTTACAACAATAATAATTAAAAGTGATATTTTTTGAATATATGGTCAAAAATGCAGAACAGTCAATGAATGAAAAAATAAAATATATGTTTTTAAAAAAAATAAAATATTTGTATTTTAGATTATATAATATATATATAATTTAATATTATAAAATAAATGAAACTTCCAGGGCTAAGTTTCTTGTTCAACTTTTTATTTTCAAGCTTTCAGACTTGTCAGTCCTTTAACAGGATTATCACGTTACCAAATTAATAATAAATACTATTTTTATATACAAATTATTATATATATATTTTAAATATTTATCATATTGAAAGGGAGAGAGAAAATATATTACATTCTTTGTGTGTGAAAAACAATTTTTTTTAAATATACGTGAAGCTTGGTGGATGATAAGTGCTGGTTGAATGATATCTCGAGATTTCAAATTGAATTTAATAAATTCGTGAACCATTGTGGTTTACTCTAATATATTTTATTGATACTCTTAGTAATCTCCCAAGAAAGAAATCTGCCTGGCGACACCTCATTAATTGGACTTCCACTGGCATTGTATATAAATCCAAGAAGACTTAGGTCAGAAGGACATCCCGGGTAGTTGGCGACTTCTGTACGCTCCAGGAACCTGGGTTAATTAAATAAATAATACTCTTAGTTAATTGTTATAATAATCAAAGATAAATTGAACAAAGATAAATGTGATTCTTTACAATTGGTGATAAAAATATTTTAAAAAGTGTTCTCAGGAAGGGAGGCTCTTCCATCTTGTCCTCCTTCAGACAAGGACAGGATCAATTTGAAACCGCTTTCAGTTCAATGTTATAACTATAAATTGAGTCACAGATGTAAAAGAAACTATTTATTCTCTTTGATTTATGATTTTGACAAGATACTGCTATAACGGCAAGCTTATTTTTTGAAAATGTAGACTCAACGATGGAAATCAATATTTGAACATATTTGAATCTTCAAATTCGACTCTCCTATTGGATAAATAAACACTTATTTATTCTATAAGATTATTAAAGAAAAAAATTATTTTTCTGCAAAACTATTTTAAAAGAGCAAAACTTCGTACAATTGAATATGTTTACCAGATGCAAATAAGACACGCTATATCCGATCTGGATAATTGTGCGTGAAACTATTTACAATAATTGTAGTAGAGTAGGTAACAGAATTATCAAAAAGAAAATAAACAATTAAGAAAAAGAGCATTGAATAAACATATCCATTAAACAAATAAGCAACAACATAAGCAGATAGAAGAAATCGCAAGGTAGTTATTTACAGTATGTTAAGCAATGATGGAAGTTGATGAAGTTATCTGTAATAATTAGTATGGTGGAGAGAGAAAGTTGATCAAGTTAAGCTATTTATTGAATATGTTGAACTACGTATTATTCAAATAATTAAGATGTGCCCCTATTGCACATACGAATTACACATCATAACTTATAACCATCCCTGACGCATGCTCATTAAGGATCTCTATGATTGGATCAATGTAAATACCTAAAGATGAGGGGTGTTAAAAGACCGCCATGTTTATGAGGGAAAGCAAAAATGGGAGATAAGCGAAAATATCTTTATGGATATTTTATGGACTTTTTTTAAATTTACAACACCAGGGACTCATCATCGGTTTTAGTTCTCCTGGGAAATTTAGTTGTTAAACACAATGTTGCACGTTGATGCAAGTATCCGGTCTCTTTGATTAGTTTCAATTTTCAACAAACCATATATACATTAATACAAAGCAATAACGCGCCATCTATATATAACAAATAAAAACATTAAGACGCGAATGTTTCTTTTCACAAATAAATCAAACTTCTACTGTCCTTACTACGATGAAAATATATTGGGAGAGCTTGGCTAATCAGTGGTGAACTCTCCAAGCGATTTCGCCAATTTAATCCACCAGACCGCTTCTTTAGAGCTCTAATACTGTATTGGATCATCCTGCTTTTATATGCTGCACTGAAGGTAGAATTTTAGAAATGGTATTTAAGTAAACAATGGACATAAGCTTTTAGGACAGTAGAATTACATTCAAATATTTGCATCGAGCAATGCTCTTCCGCAAACAATAAGGACAAGTTAGGCATAAATGCGTGCATTAGTATGTGCGTTAGCAATAACGTACTATCTATATATAACGAATGAAGACATTAAGACGCGAATGTTTTCATTCGTAATATATACATTATTTTTATTTATCTAGTTAACCACAGATTCCTGGAACCACGTACAGAAGTCACCAACTACCCGGACTGTCCTTCTAACACCTAAAATCTTCTTGGTTTTACAAAGTTGTCCCAAAAGTTCGTAAACACTTGCAAAAAAATTTGAAATACCAATATTATTCGCCGTTATGTATAATGTCTTTGTATTATCAAAATACGAAACTATTTTAGACGCGTATGATTCTTTTTAAAATAAAACAATTTCTACTGCCCTTACTGCAATGGAAAAATTAATGGGAGGGCCTGGCTCATCAGTAAGTGAACCCTCCCAGCGGTTTCGCCAGTTTAATCTACCATACCGCTGTTTTGGTAACAGATGGCGCGCTAGTGCATCGTAATATCTTTGTATTATGTATTCACCGTAATAATATTATTTGCCAAGTAATAAGAAAAACAACGTTTTAAGAAAAACACAAACTTTTGGGACAACCTTATATTTATAATGTCATTGGAAGTCCAATTACTGAGGTAACGCCAGGCAGATTTCTTTCTTGGGAGATTTTCTAGGGATGCTGTTACTTAGGTTGGTGATCCCTAGGAGGGTGGACGTAAGGAATCTTTGGTATTGGAAGGTTGGGTAGAAAGAGAGAGAGAGAGGTGAAATGGTCCATTGTTTTAATATACATTACAAAAAGCATAATACGCGCCGCGCAACTCTTTATTTACCTGATTAAAGGAAGATTTCAAGCAAGCTCTTTTTCAGCTAAAGAAACAGCTAAAGAAAGGCTTGTCCGAAAGCTTCTTCTAATCAAGTAAATACAAGAGTTACGATGTCTTATGCTTTTTTTGTAATTTGCCGAAATCCGCAAATCCTTTGATAAGAAAAACAAGATACAATCATAACTGATAAGGCACAATTTGGATTATAGATTATAAACACAAGGTAATAAGAACAAATCCAAATAAATAAATAGTGTGTGACGTTTCGGTAACAGCGTTTTTATCATCATCAGACCAAAGTACTGAATAAGAAAATGTATTAAAGTAAACTTTTAAATAGTTACTGTTATCAAAATTGTATGTAGATACTTTGAAACATTACCAAAAATTCTCTTTGTGTATATACTCTATCTTATGAGAACTTTGTTAAGTTTAGAACTATTTGTACAATAATTTACAAAACAATACTAATCCATCGTGTAAATAATTAATCATATATATGTAAATAATACTAGCACAGCACAATAGTCCTTTGGGCTTCGTGCTTTTGTAACAATAAATTTAAAAAAATATAAAAAAGAGAGTTTTTCCACTTTTAATTCTGAGAATAATATTTTAGGTTTTCTTAGAAAATTATTTTCTTCTTATCTAATATCTTGTTTATACACTTGTAGGTGAAGTTTCATTGTAGCGGATAAATTAGTCAAAATGTTTTGAAAGGAATTCCATTGTTGCAAATATACCAGCTATTGTTTTGATAAGGTTTCATTTTTAAAGCTAAAGTAATCATTGTGTTGAGTTTAAAGTAACTATTGTCATGAATAAAATATAATTATTGCCGATTATGTTTCTTTTTCTAATCAAAATTATCATTGTTGATTATATTTAATTTTTCTGATTAAGTTACATTGTTATGTTTAAATTGATTATTGATATCGAAAATGGTTATTGTTCACGTAGAAAGTAGTCATTATTGTGGATAAAGTTTCATTGTTGTCGATAAATTTGCCATTGTTGTGGACAATATTTAATTGTTACTTTAAAATAATTCATTGTAGTGGGTCAAAGTTTCATTGTTGTGAATAAAATAGGCGATGATGTGGACACGTTAATGTTTTTGTTGCGGAAAAGGTAGGCATTGTTATGGAAAAAAATATTATTGTTGCGAATAAATTTTCTGTCATTGTTGTGGATATATTATTTTAGCTGTGTGTATGGTTTCATTGTTGTAGGTTGTTTTTGTTGAGGATAAGGTAAGCGATTGTTATGGAAAAAAGTTCATTGTTGCGAAAAAATTGTTGCCATTGTTGTGGGTAAATTTTCTTAGTTGTGTGTATGGTTTCGCATTGATAACTAGGGTTCTAATAACAAATGTTTTTATTTTTATCGTATATTGTTTAAGATAAACTCATGGACAAAACTTAAGGAGGTTGTACCTTTTAGCATGTATATCGGGATTCAGACAATAACTCTGAAAGATACACTCTTGGACAAAACTTAAGGAAGTTATACCTTTTAGCATGTATATCGGGATTCAGACAATTACTCTGAAAGATACATTCATGGACAAAACTTAAGGAAGTTGTACCTTTTAGCATGTATATCGGAATTCAGACAATAACTCTGAAAGATACACTCATGGACAACACTTAAGGAAGTTGTACCTTTTAGGATTTATATCGAGATTCAGACCATATCTCTGAAAGATACACTCATGGACAAAACTTAAGGAAGTTATACCTTTTAGCATGTATATTGGGATTGAGACAATACCTCTGAAAGATAGACTCATGGACAAAACTTAAGGAAGTTATACCTTTTAGCATGTATATTGGGATTGAGACAATACCTCTGAAAGATAGACTCATGGACAAAACTTAAGGAAGTTGTACCTTTTAGCATGTATATCGGGATTCAGACATTAACTCTAAAAGATATTACAGTGACCTTTATTGAAAACATGAGATAACCAAGTGTGAACAAAATTGTCCCTATCTCCTTAAAAAAAAATAATCGGCGATATCAAATACTTTCTATTTCCTTAAGTTTTGACCATAAAAGTGTGTAAATACATAATTTCATAATTTCAAATTAAAAAGTATTTTAAACCTCAGAATTTGTAAAGTAATAAAATATGGAACTCTTTCTATATCTCTTTTTGATATTTTAAATTGGAATGTAAAAATGGGTCTCAAAATATCAAATTAAAATATAATAAATATAAGTCTTATGAATAGGAAATGTGTAAGATTTCCTTTTCTACATATACTATAGAACTCACTGAAGTAATAATTGAATGAACAACGTGACTGATGTGAAGTTTTTAAGAATAAAAGTATCGTAAATATGCAAATAGGAATTCCCTTTAGGTATGTATATCAGGAAGCCTTGAACCAGAGAGGAAGAAGGTTCCTTGGACTCCATTATCTTTTTTCGGGGAGGAGGAGGCCCCGCCCTGGAAATCAATATCGATCAAGGTCAATATCGTAGATCAGACCGCCTTGACCCGAAGACATTGTTTCCATTTTATCTTGATCAGAGAATTCCTTCGTTTGGATTCTGGAATCATCCCAATTGTATGACAATTGTTTAACCACTTGGATCCCATGTATCAAAGAAAATGTACTCTCGCAAAATACGGTCCTTTTAGATCAGATCGCCTTAACCCAAGGATAGAATCTTTCGTTTGGATTCTGGAATCATCCCAATTGTATGACTATTGTTTAACCACTTGGATCCCATGTAGCAAAGAAAATGTACTCTCGCAAAATACGGTCCTTTTAGATTAGATCGCCTTAACCCAAGGATAGAATCTTTCGTTTGGATTCTGGAATCATCTCAATTGTGTGACAATTATCTAGTCACTTGGATCCCGTGTAGCAAATAAAATGCATTCGTGCAAAATACGGTACTTTTAGATCAGATCGCCTTAACCCAAGGATAGAATCTTTCGCTTGGATTCTGGAATGATCTCAATTGTGTGACAATTGTTTAGCTATTTGGATCCCATGTAAGCAAAGAAAATACACTCGTGCAAAATATGGTACTCTTATATAAGATCGCCTTGACCCGGAGATTGGTTCCATTCTATCTTCAAGCATCCTTCATTTGGATTCTGGATTCATCTCAATTGTGTGAAAATCGGAGGCCATTGGAGGATAAAAAGTCCCAATGTGGGATTCGATTCCGGGTCATATTAGGCGAAAACCAACGGTTTAGACAACTCGCCCAACCCTTACTCCCTTTCTCTTATATCAGACAGTCTTGACCCGGAGACTGCTTCCATTTTATCTTCAAGCATCTTTCATTTGGATTCTGGAATCATCTCAATTGTATGATAATTGTTTAGCCACTTTAATCCCATGTAGCAAAGAACATGTACTCGTGCAAAATTCCGTACTCTTATATCACATCATCTTGACCCGGAGACATTGCTTCCATTATATCTTCATCTTAGAATCTTTCGTTTGGATTCTGGATTCATCTCAATTGTGTGACAATTGTCTAGTTAATTTGATCCCATGTAGCAAAGAAAATGTACTCGTACAAAATACCGTACTGTTATATCAGACCGTCTTGACCTGGAGCTTCCATTATATCTTCATCTTAGAATCTTTCGTTTGGATTCTGGATTCATCTCAATTGGGTGACAATTGTCTAGTTACTTTGATCCCATGTAGCTAAAATGTACTCGTACAAAATACCGTACTGTTATATCAGACCGTCTTGACCTGGAGCTTCCATTATATCTTCATCTTAGAATCTTTCGTTTGGATTCTGGATTCATCTCAATTGTGTGACAATTGTCTAGTTAATTTGATCCCATGTAGCAAAGAAAATGTACTCGTACAAAATACCGTACTGTTATATCAGACCGTCTTGACCTGAAGCTTCCATTATATCTTCATCTTAGAATCTTTCGTTTGGATTCTGGATTCATCTCAATTGTGTGACAATTGTCTAGTTACTTTGATCCCATGTAGCAAAGAAAATGAACTCGTACAAAATACCGTACTGTTATATCAGACAGTCTTGACTTGGAGCTTCCAATTTATCTTCAAGCATCCTTCGTTTGTATTCTGGAATCATCTCATTTATGTAGGAAATTTTGAAGGAATTGCTTTTGTATGTTTGTCTTTTTTCTTTTTGTCCAACTTTCTTTGGATAATTGAAAATAATTGAACTGTATAAGCTGGTATATAGCCAATTTGTTATGATGTTGTGGGATGGTTGCGTGATGTGTTGGTGTGGCTTGTGGAAAGGCCGCTGATAAAATTATAATTAAAATTAATTTATTTAAAGCCAGAAATATATAAAGAGAAAAGAAGTAACGGCCGTTGGGATCAAGCCTTCTTGTTTACAGCGTGAGTGGCCAGAGTCTCGATGTTCTCGCATGCGTAGTCAGGTTGACGCTCGCGGTTGCCGAGGCCGTCCACTGCCCGTGTGTGTAGTGGAGCTTTGTCCCAGTTCGCGCTCGCTGAAGCAAAGTGTGGTCGCCACACTACTCCCCCTCCAGTAGGACCTTTCCAGCGATCCTATGCAACAATGTAAAATAAATGTATTGACGCAAATATCCCTGAGTTTGGGATATCACGTTATAGGAAGTAAACAAAGTTAATTTCTTTTGTGTGACAATTATTTTGTCGCTTGGATCCCGTGTAGCAAAGAAAATCCACTCGTGCAAAATCCGAACGAAACTCGGTCATTCATCTAAAATTGGTATAAATACAATAAGTTTTATTGATCAAAAATATCTGCGCTTTGGTTAGTATATATATAAATATACTCATGGAGAAAAATAGACGTTATCTATTGACCACCGCCGCAAAATAGCGGACTCAAGTTGGTAAAAAAGCCACAACACCAGCTTTGGTAAACTGAGAAGCGTCCACTTGGAGACCAGGGTTTCGGGCTAATGCCCCTCGACAGTACAGAGCGATGGTCAATAGATGGCGTCTAAGTTTTGACATTTATTTTTACAGGAGAGGAGTCCTTTATAGATTAATATCCTCCCGGCAAAATTTCCCAGAGATAGAAGAGAGAGAAAATAGAGGTAACTCCTGGAGCGTAAATCGCCAACTACCCGGGCTGTACAGCTACAGTCTAGAGGAGAAGTCTAGTCATGGGGGGGGGGGCAGATTGCTGAGGTGAACCAGGTAACCAGGTAGTTCCAGGCCGGCAGGGAGTCAGGAAGTAGGGACATGGCTGAAGTCTTGTACTCCAAGCAGAAGGGCTGTCTGTAGCCTGTGTAGCATAAAAGCTGGACAGGAGAAAAGGAGGTGATCCACAGTCTGTGACTCTTCCAGGCAGTGAGGACATTTTGGATCTAGATCTCTATGCCATAGCGCTAGATCTGCCAGAACGTGGCCGTGACCGGTAAGGATGGTAATGGTGGCCATCCCAAGACGTATTTTGGACAGGAATGACCTAGGGCGGATTTGGGAGGTCTCAAAAAAATTTCCCATCTATTTTAACATATTGTAGCAAAGTATTTATCATTTTATTAATAGAGTATCATATTTTTATGTTTATATTTTGATACTCGGTAAACTTCCCTCGTTGCTTATCTTTTGTTTATCATTCATAGTTGTACTTGTATGTACTTGCCTTAAATAAATTGCTGTGTCATCCTGAAGTTTGTCTTTCCTAATTTTCCATGTGGCAATATATACAACAATTATCCAAATTATGAAAAAGGCATTTCCTTATCATGCAACTGAAATTTGCTGATGGCTTGCGCCATCTATCGGATTAAATATAAACTATTCTCGTTGATTTCTAATTATTCCAGAATTGGCCAAATACCCATTCTTGATTAATCAAGAAAAGCTAACCACGGACGCGTTTCGGGCTGTTGGCCCTCATCAGCGTGGTGCAAGCTGTGCCTCAACGACCAAAATATTGGTCATTCAGGCATCCTGAAAAATCATGAAACGGGTTGTTCGGGCTGTTTGCTCCAATTCTCCAAATGTTATATTGAAAAATACATACAATTATTTGATTTTTAGCTTTTATATTTAAAAAAAATATCCAAGATATCCTAGTATATGTGTGTCATCAAAATATAAAAATAATAACAAGAATAATATACAACAACAGCTTTATTAGGACATTTCCGTCCTGTAAGGACTCGCCATACATCATTTTCATGAAGAAAAGGAAAAAAAAAACATAAACAAAGGTGAGAAGGGAAAAGGAAGTCAAAGTATTCAACATAACTATACAAATTAACAAGAATAATATTCATAGATAGAACTCTAATAGAGATATATTGTGTCAAGAGAAAGGTGTTTATTCTATCCCCCATTTTAAAACCTCACGTTTATAATTACCCCGTGAGAACTCCAGCTGTGATGTTAATACAAGAATTTGTTAAACCAACTCTCGTCTACTTGGAACTGTGTCTCGATGCTGGTTCTCTTGTTTGTGATATGTGCTGGGTTATGTTTATATTCGGTTAACATATCTGTTGTCTCTGTCACTCATGGAGTCCAACCCCACCAGCGAGTGCAAGTAACCAAACGGGGCTATGTCAAATTTGTATGTGCAAATGTCGAACTGCTTTTCACATGTGTAGACATGTGGTGCACTTACAGTAAAAGCAGTCGCTAACTACCCACCATGTTTATCATGGCCTGTATCACGTGTACTTGGGAGAAATAAATAAAAATACTCCTGGACAAAACTTAAGGCACCAGCTTGGGCTTATGAGGTGGGATGAGCTTGAAGGAGGAGTCCTGTCACACCGCAGCGTAGGTTCACATCTGTTACTTACTTCTTTGTACTCTCATAGAAAAAACTTAAGGAAGTTGTACCTTTTAGTATGTATATCGGAATTCAGACAATAACTCTGAAAGATACACTCATGGACAAAACTTAAGGAAGTTGTACCTTTTACTATGTATATCTGGATTCAGACAATAACTCTGAAAGATACACTCATGGACAAAACATGAGGAGGTTGTACCTTTTAGCAAGTATATCGGGATTCAGACAGTAACTATGAAAGTTACAGTGACCTTTATTGGATACGCACGCGATAATAACCACGTGTGAACAAAATTGCCTCCGTCTCTTTAAAAAAAAAAACAGACGACCGGATACATTAAAATATAAGGCATTAGCGCGCCATCTGTTATAAGAAATTGACACTATTCTAGACTCGTATGATTCTTTTTAAAATTGAACAATTTTATACTGCTTTTACTGCAATGACAAATAAATATTTATATATTATCACAAAGTACTTTAATTCAACTATTTTGTAGATATGTAAATTTTCTAACTTGTTTTCTATTAATTCATTTTTTGTTTGGGTCTATGTAAATTTTGAGAAATAGTTTTTTTTTTTTGTTGGCTGGCTCTCTAGAATAAGAGAGACAAAGCATATAGTTGTTTGTTTGTTTTCTTTATTTGACAGTGTGTTAAATAAAACTTACTTTTGAGTTTGCTTCGTGATTCCGTGGCTTACCAGCGACAGAATTAAAGAAAAGATCATAACAATATCATTGCAATAAGGGCAGTAGAAAATTGTTCAATTTTAAAAAGAATCATACGAGTCTAAAATAGTGTCAATTTCATACATCAAAATATGAAACATCCTTATGTTTTGTCTATGAGTGTGTATAGCCATAAAAAAAAGGCCGACATGTTCTTTTTTGTCTGAAATTGTGAATGCTGGGTTTGTATTACCTTCATTTAACCTCTACTTGTATGTTATATGCAGGGAACATAGGTAAAGTTCCTGGATCAGAAGTGTCTGGATATACGTTACTTTCTTGAAGAATGGAAAAGAGCAGAGGTGTTGATCATTCTAAAGCCGGGTAAATCCGATTATAAAGATTGTGGCAGCTATCAGCCTCTATGTCTGAATTCAAAAATCTCTCAATAATTTTTGAAAGAATAATAAGCAACAAAATCATCAAATACTTCGAGGAAATGAAGCCATCTACACCAAAATGCCACGTGGGTAAATTAGGGAAGACAAACTTAAGATCGCCGAGAAGACCTAGAGGCCATGGATGCAATGATCTACATTTACAGAGACTGACTCCAGGATTCCACCGCCGTTTCAAAGCCAAGACTTCCTTCCAATATGACGATATCCCTATAGACGATACGACGACAAAGCCGCTCTTCACTGTCTATTTTTCTTGTCCTATATTTACCAAAGTCGTTGAAGTCAAATCACATGAATAAATGACATGACTATGCCATTACATATTTACATATTTAAAATTTAATTTTGAATTAATCTATTTGATTATTAAATATTATATTTTGCACTAGCGCGCCATCTGTTATCAAAATTCGAAACTATTTTAAAGGCGTAAGATTCTTTTTGAAATTAAACAATTTCCATTGCAGTAAGGGCAGTATAAATTGTTTAATTTCAAAAAGAATCTTACGCCTTTAAATGTTATATTTAAAATACAATCGACCTTGGATAATTCTAAGCCCAACGGATAAAAAAAATCGAATTATCCAAAAATTTGAATTAAAAACGTTTTGAATAAAAGGTTTAAAAGTCTAGGGACCAAGATAAATATTGGAATTAAAGACATTCAATTTATCCAATTTCTACTGTATTTAATTAATACAAAGCAATAACACCACATCTATATAATACAAATGAAAACACCAAAACATGAATGTTTCTTTTCACAAATAAATCAAACTTTATTGTTTGCAGAAGAGCATTACTCGAAGCAAATATTTAAATGTAATTCTACTGTCCTAAAAGCTTATGTCCATAGTTTACTTAAATACCATTTTTAAGATTCCACCCTTCATTGTTGCATATGAAAGCAGAATGATCCAATACAGTATTAGAGTTCTAAAGAAGCGGTCTGGTAGATTAAAAATTGGCGAAACCGCTGGGAGAGTTCACCAAAGCTAAGCCCTCTCAATATTTTTTTTTTTCATCGCAGTAAGGACAGTAGAAATTTGATTTATTTGTGAAAAGAAATATTCGCGTTTTGATGTTTTCAATTGTATTATACTTGTATTTAATTAATAAATTATTTCCCAATATATATAAATACAAGGTGTTATAAGTGTATATGGGGGATCGGTGGAAGGATGGTCTAAATCGTTGGTTTACGACCGCTACGACCCGGGTTCGATTCCCGCATTGGGCACTTTTTTCTGATTTAAAAAAAAAATGCTCCAATGGCCACAGATTCTTGCAAAAGTCCAACCCCACCAGCGAGTGCAAGTAACCAAACGGGGCTCTGGCACATTTGTAAGTGCAAAGTCGAACTGCTTTTCACATGTGTAGACATGTGATGCACTTACAGTAAAAGTAGTCGCCAACTTCTATCCACCATGATTATCATGGCCTGTACCACGTGTACTAGGGATAAGCGCAAAAAAATAATAATAAATAATTAAATAAGTATAAAATGAAAGGATTTAAAAGCACAAATGTTTCATTTATACATAATACAAACTTCTACTGCCCTTACTGCGATGAAAAAATATAATGGGAGGGCTTGGCCTCATCGCAATAAGGGCAGTAGAAGTTTGTATTATGTATAAATGAAACATTCATGCTTTTAATTCCTTTCATTTTATATGTATAGATGGCGCGTTATTGCTTTGTGTTAAATAAATAAGTGTATATATTTAAACATTGAGTAAGATAATATATTTTGTAACCTTCGACAATTCACAGACGAGTCTAATGGCAATTATTGCTTAGCCCAAACATGAATGACACCATCAAATATTTAGAGCGTCTATTGAATTTGCCATATGCCCATCAGCTAACAAATAATGACCTTGTTTAATATTTAGTGACAGGCTACATCGATCTCGCTTTTTCAAACACCTACGCCATTTTGAAATGTTTTCCAAACATTTATTTTTATCTTAAAATGTAGATATTTATCATTTTTGTAAATCTAATGAGATACGCATTTTTATAGCGTAGGTTTTGTATATTTATTTCTGAAACAAGTTGTCAACTTTTTTTTTTCCAATATCTGTGTTTTTTTAACTAGGCTTAGTATATAAAATAAGGTATGTATTTTGGTTGAGTATGTAAGAAATAAACGTAGATGTGAATAGAAGATGAGCTGTGACATGCAAAAAGAATATTTGACATTTTATTTCCTTTATGTGCTTCTTTTTTATATATTTTCGAGTAAAATATTTGCTTTTTTTTTAGAGCCCATAAATCGTTTAGACAATATTTTACAAAGAGAAAAGACAAATTTAAAAATATATCACTCTATATATCTTAATATTTTCTTTTAAAAGAGTATTTATATATAAGACATCTCAAAAAGGCCCTCGCAATATATTCATAAAAACCCCATTATAATAATTAATTATCAATTAGATAATTAAAATTAAATATTTTATCTACACGTGATATTATTTTTTTAAATAGATGATATTATAATTTTTATTATTACACTATTACAGTAGAACTACCTCCCTGTAAAGGACAACACCTAATTGCAGATCCAAAGTGTTCTTTGTGGAGAGGTGTCCTCTTACCGGAGAGTTGCTAAATAGTAAAAATGGTAATTTTGCAAATGAAAACTGTCCTTTATAGAGAGGTGTCCTCTTACCGGAGAGTTACTAAATAGTAAAAATGGTAATTTTGCAAATTAAAACTGTCCTTTATAGAGAGGTGTCCTCTTACCGGAGAGTTGCTAAATAGTAAAAATGGTAATTTTGCAAATTAAAACTGTCCTTTATAGAGAGGTGTCCGCTAAAGGGAGGTTCTACTGTATTAATAAGAGAATATTATAATTTAAATACAGAGAAATTTCACAAATATATAAACACATTATAAGTAAATAAGCAGTGTTTATATAAATACTATATTAACAATAGAATCTCTTAACTAGGATGAAGTTAAAATAACAAAATGATATGTTTATTGGACAAATGCATTATACTGTGAATAACAAGTGATTAAATTTCTAATAAAAATTTGGAGATATTCATCTTGAGAAATCAGTATTCAGAAGAGCCACCTCTGGCATCAATAACAGCACTTATACGCATGGGTATTGAGTCAAACAGAGATTGTATGATATGTACAGGTACAGGTTCCCATGTAGCTTCAACACGATGTCACAGTTCATCAACAGTAGTGACTGGAGTATGGTGACGAGACAGTAGCTCGGCAACCATTAACCAGACGTTTTCTGTTGGTGACAGATTAGGAGAACGTGACAGCAGCCGAACATTTTCTATATGTAGGAATATTCCTTTAGTACTGACAACATGCGATCCTGCATTATCTTGCTTAAGAATAACGTTTCTAATGCCTTGAATAAAGGTTTATGTCACAGGCTTTAACCCGTCAGAAATGTTCTGGGAACTGTTCAAAGTGCCGGGAATGAGAACAAGAGGTGACTGAGATGTGTATACAATGGCACAACATACCATCACTCCAGGTGATGGGCCACTATGCCGATGTCGAATACACGCTGGCAATGTACCTTCTCCACAATGGCGCCAAACATGCGGCTATTTTAAGCGTAACGTTTCTAAGGCTTTGAATAAAGGTTTATGCCACGGGCCTTAATACATCAGATATGTAACGGGAACTGTTCAAAGTGCCGGGAATACGAACAAGAGGTGACCGAGACGTATTTACAATGACATCCCATACCATCACTCCAGGCGATGGGCCAGAATGACCATGTCGAATGATGCTGGCTATGTACCTTCCCCATGATAGCGCCAAACAAGGATCTGACCATCATGATGCTGCAAACGGAATCTGTATTCGTCTGACGCACGACAAAACGTCATTCCTGCGTCCAGGTTCGTTTTTGATCACACCATTGAAGGAACTCCTGTCTATGATTGCTGAAGTCAAAGATCGAATTGCTGAAGTCAAATCCACCTAGATTGACGTATATTCTTCGTTTAGGGAAACGATATGTACTAAAAGGGTTTAGGAAATGTTAAACCTTCGTCGATCTCAGAATTTCAATCGTGTCATTGAGAGAATATGGTTTTACGAGCTACAAGCCAAAATGTATGATTTTTGAGCCCAAAATAAATGCCGAAACAGTAGTGGCATAGAGTCGCACGAAGCGCGTTTTCAATGTGTACCATAGCTGGAGAAATCCAGAAGATCAACTGAAAATAAACATCTCTATATATATAAAAATGAATGTTTGTATGTTTGTTTGTCTGTTTGTCTGTCTGTATGTCCGGTATACAAATTCGCAGTAGTTCACTAATTCAAACCAAAATTTCCATACATAGGTAAAAAAATACGGGGAAGACGATAGGCTATTTTAAAAAATATATAAATCAATTATTAAAACTATATATTCAAATTATTCAACTTAGCTCACGAGCAGCGCCCTCTAGAACGCGTGGCGATTTTGACGGCGGGGGGCGCCCATTGGCTGCCGGCGCAGCACGTGACTTCCCTGCCCCCCCCCCCCCCCCCCCCCCGCCGAGTAAATGTGATCTCCCGGCTGCCGGCCAGTTGGACAGTTGCGCGGGGGGCAGAGTGACCTCGCGGGTGCCCTCTGGGAACTACGTCCATCTTCCATATGTAATATACATTGAATCGTGTAAACCCGGGCGTTGCCCGGGTCATTCGTCTACAAATTCGCAGTAGTTCACTAATTCAAACCAAAATTTCCATACATAGGTAAAAGAATACTGGGAAGACGATAGGCTATTTTAAAAATATTGCTGTATCATGTTTGATTATCAGATACAAAATTATATCGGGAAAAATTCCAAAAAGCAGAGACCACGGGTGAAACAGGGTACATTTAATAGGGTAAAACCCGGGCGTTGCCCGGGTCATTCGGCTAGTAAGGTAATAAATTTGAGTCAAAATGTGATCCATTAATTAAGATTATATAAAAGGAAGTCCCTGTATCTGTAAAGAAAAAAAAACAATTTTTTTCTCAAAATATTTCGAGAGATTGCTCCCTCATTATCAATTTATTGAACAGTGAATTTAATTTACAAATTATTGTAGATCATGATCATTCACTGTGCAATAAATTGATAAAGAGGGAGCAATCTCTCGAAATATTTTGAGAAAAAAATGTTTTTCTTTTCTTTACAGATCCAGGTACGCCCTTTTATATAATAAGGTAATAAGACCAAATCTAAATAAATAGTGTGTGACGTTTCAGTAACAACGCTGTAACAGAAACATCACACATTATTTATTTGGATTTTGTCTTCTTACCTTATGTTTATAATCTATAGTCCAAATTGTGTCTTATCAACTGGAAATCAAGAACCTGTTAACTACCAGTTCCCTGGGTATTACGGTATATTTTTCCTTTCTTGATACAACTCAAGACAAAGCTAGCGACAAATCATATTATCGCGGAGATAAATAAAGCAAGGGCAAATTTGGGAATAATTAATTTATTATAAGGGGTATTTATAGGGAGAGAGAGAGTGTACAACTTACCCCAAGTTAAAAGATAATCCTAATGAGCGGCGTCAGCCACCGTCCCGTTTTCCTTATTTACAGATCAGCTTCCGAGAACCCTTCACACCTGTGCCCTCCCCCCCCCCCCCGGGGGGGGGGGGGGGTCCAGGGATGATTGACAGGTGTCTCATCTGGATGGAGCTTCTTGACAATATTGTCAAGTAGCTCTACAACCTCAGCCAGGAAGCTCCATAGGACGCCTTTCGATCATCGCTGGAGTCCGCTAGAAGGTGACCACATGTATGAGGGATTCTTGGGAATCTTATCGACAGAAAGAAAAACGAGACGCCTCGGTGGCCAAACACGCTTGTTATTGTTATTTTACCTTGGGATAAGTTGTTATTTTTATTTGAGCCTCTCCTAATAAATACCTTTGTTAATTAAATAATTATAAAGGTTTCTGAATATGAGTTTCTTTTTATTTTATTCAAGTAGTGTCAAGCTTTCAGGAATCTCTTCCCTTCTACAGGAGAACATATATAAAACGAATAAAACGCCGCCTGATACCAAATACCTCTTATATATAATTATATTTTTATTTACTAGTTGCAAACAAGACACGCTATATCTGATCTGGATAATTGCGCGTGAAACTATTTACAATTATTGTAGTAGAGTAGGTAACAGAATTGTCAAAAGAAAATAAACAACTAAGAAAAGGAGCATTAAATAAACATATACATTAAGCAAATAAGCAACAACAAAAGCAGATAGAAGAAATCGCAAGGTAGTTATTTACAGTATGTTAAGCAATGATGGAAGTTGATGAAGTTATCTGTAATAATTAGTATCGTGGAGAGAGAAAGTTGATCAGTTGAGCTATTTACAATGAGTTATGTTCTAAAT
>CP092874.1:87790165-87809743 GCA_030710605.1 Cordylochernes scorpioides | reverse complement strand
AAGATAATACGTCGGTTTTTTTTTTCAAATGAAATCAAAAGTTTTAATCATATTAAGACTTATACAGTAAAAGCTCTCTATGACGAAATTAAAAGAACCGAAAAAGATTAGTTGTTAGGTTTCATTAAAAGACTAAAGAATATTTTATTTATAAATATATTTTAACACAAAACAATAACGCGTTATCTATACACAAAAAATGAAAGGATTTAAAAGCACGAATGTTTCTTTTATACATAATACAAACTTCTAATGTCCTTACTGCGATGAAAAAATTGTATAAAAGAAACATTCGTGCTTTTAAATCCTTTGATTTTATGTGTATAGATGGCGCGTTATTGCTTTGTGTTAATTTATACCTAACTGGCCTTGTCTTTATTGTTTGCGGAAGAGCATTGCTCGATGAAAAATATTTGAATGTAATTCTACTGTCCTATAAGCTTATTTCCATAGTTTTCTTGAAAACAATTTCTGAGATTCTACCCTTCAGTGCTGCATATATAAGCAGAATCGTCCAAAACAGTATTAGAGCTCTGAGAAGCGGTCTGATGGATTAAATTATCCAAACCGCAGGAAGGGTTCACCACTGATGAGCCAAGCCCTCCTAATATATTTTTTCATCGCAGTAAGGACAGTATAAGTTTGTATTATCTATAAAAGAAACATTCGTGCTTTTAAATCCTTTCATTTTATGAATATATTTTGTTAAAAAAATATATATTTTTAATAGAGTAAGTTCACTCTCTCTCTCTCTCTGTGGGAAAGAACTCTGGCGGTCCATCGGTCGCGGAAAACCCCACGTTGGGCGCCAAAAGTGAGACCATGTATATATTATATATACAGGGTGATCCAAAAGTCCCGCACAACTTTAAAAATTAATAACTCCGCGAATATTCGCGCTAGAGCAATGCGGTAAACACCATTGTGTTCAGGATGCAATGGGATTTTTTATGGCAAATAATGTAAAATTCGAAATTGATTTTAGTTACAATTTTATTCGCCAGATGGCGCTCTACCAGAATCAGAGATTCAGCGGCCAAATTGTTTGATAAATTGAAAAATATAACTGATCGACACGTATTTTTCCTTTTTGAAAGAACCCTAATAATATTAAATAACAAATTAATAAAACACCACTTCGCCAAAAGTATGAAGAATTGTTTAACGATTTTAAATACAATCAGAGATATGTAAAATAGGTAAATGCAAATTAAAACATGTAGCAAAATATTTATTTTAATATGAGGTTTTGTGAAATAGATTGAATGTTTGAAAAACACTGCTGATATCAATACACGAATTTTTCAAATGTTAATATAGTACCAAAATTATGATTGCACTATTAATAGGATTTCTTGCTATAAGAAATGTGTAGTTTCTTGACTGATTGGCGACCAATGACTATTTAACTGGATATTTGTCATGATCCAGCAAATGAAATATAGAGGGGAGTGACAAAATATATTTGTCGTACTTTATTCCAAATATCCTATGGGCTTGTCAAATGTTATCATTGTTTATTATACTGTACACAATTTTAAAAATGTGTCCCCTCAAATAAAAATAAATTTTAAATCGACCTTTTGCGTTGAAAAACGTGGTAGTAAAATCATTTTGTATTATTTTTTTTCACAAAATTTCTAAAGTTATTGGTGTACAGAAAATATTCCTTATGCTACATGTATTTCTTATGTATGTATTTCTATGTTATCTATTATCTATGTATTTTTTCTAATGAGCGAAAAACTAAACATAAGGGGTAAAATTGTGTGTACCAGTGTTATTCGAGAAGTTATAACACTCTGGTTTGCACGACATAATATGTAAGCAAATGACAAACAAATTATTACTGTTCACAAAAAAAAAAGAGTCAAGATGTGAGGACAGCATTTATTATCCCCATATCCCAACACAAAGAGCTGCAAAATATTGGTAGATAATATAATACATGGCGGCTTATACAACACATGAGGTAACTGCCTTCTCTCTTGTATTAGGTCACAATCCTTGCTCAATGTGGCACCCTTCGTTCTCAATCACCGCCTGCAGACGATAAATGACAGAATGGACAGCATTGAATAACATATCTGTTAAATTGATAAAGCGTGCCATCTGATAGAAGCCTTCAACATGGCCAATGTGGTAGGCCAGCATCGATAAACACACGATTTATGGTATCCCCATAAACAAAAATCGCAGGGCGTCAAGTCTGTTGATCTTGGAGGCCACTGGTATATAAAGTGGCGACCTATCACACGATTTTCACCGAACTTATCCTTCAGCAATTGTTTGGCACCTCGGGAGATATGATGAGGTCCTCCATCTTTCATGAATGTTATTTCGCTTAGTGCTTTTACCCTGCAATATGGGAATACCCTTTTCTCATAACGCTCACCAGTTACAAAAACGGTTTTAAAAGTTCTTCCATTGATTTTTCAAAGAAAAATGACCCAATAATAAAAGAAGTGAACCCACACAAAACTGTAACTCTAGGCTGGTAAAGTGGCATTTCTGTGAGAATCCTAGGGTTTTCTGTTGCCCAAATGCGGCTGTTTTGAATGTTAAATTCTCCGTTTAGAGAAAAGTGAGCATCATCTGTCCACAGAACATTCGACAGCCAGTTTTCATCAATATCAATTTGCCGGAAAACCCATGCAGCGAATTCTTGACGCATCTCAAAATCGCCAACTTTCAGCTCGTGAAATCTTTGCATTTTGTATGGGCGCACACAATAGAGACATTATGTGAAGCGTCTACGGATATCACAATCATACTTCGGCGAATTTAACGCCAAAAGTTCAATTCGGGGATCACCTGTCCAGGATAACAAAAGTCAGTAGGTTGAGGACATGCTAACCGACCTCGACCTTACACCGTTAAATAACGGAGAGAACACCTATCTATCTAAGTCCACAGGCACAGAATCCGCAATAGACATCACAGCGATAAATTACAACATCGCACCCACAACACAATGGAAAATCCTGAGAGGTGCAATCAGTGACCACAGACCAATTTTAACAACCCTAAACTTCAAAATTGAGAATGTCCATTAGAATAAAAGAACGTGGAACTTTAGGAAAGCCGACTTGAAAAAAAATCACAGAAAAGCTTGAAGAACTGTGCAACGAAAAATTGAATTACAGAACGCTTGACAAAAGCTTGGAAAAATTCTCTTCGAACATTTAAAAAGCTGCAAAAGAGCATCGATAACTAGAGGTAGACGTAAAGACCTGTGGATACCTTACTGGAAGGACCACAACATCGAGGCAATGATTTCAGAGAGAGAGACAATATCAATGGACTTCTTAAAACAAATAAAACAGAAAGGAACTCATTGAAATTATTCACAAAATATAACAATAAATTTGGATATTCAAACAAGAAAAATGGCAGAATTCTGCGAAAAAAATGGATCCAAGAAAGGACAGCCAACACTGGAATATAATTAGAGTGTTAGAGAACAATCAAAACCAACACCAATCCTCCAATACTCTAACCGATATGAATAGAACAGCGAGAACGAGAACAAACAGATGGCTGACATAATTGCTGAATATCTTTCAAGCACTTCCATACTCAACTATACGAATGAAGACAGGACTCTAAAAATAATATAAACCAGTTAGTTAAACACACAAGCAAGAAACTTCCATCAACAAGATATTTTCTCGAGAGACTTCACACTGAATGAGCTAAACTCATCAATAAAAAAATTCAAGAGGTCACCAAGAGATAATCTAATCTTTGGTCAAATGATTAAACACTTTGAAGTCAAAGCTAATAATCAACTCCTGCGAATACTGAACATTTCATGGCAAACTGGTAAACTACCAAAGAATTGGAAGATATCAATTATAGTGCCAATACTGAAGCCAAACAAAGATGCCAAGGAATACAAGAACTATCGGCCAATTGCTCTCGCCAGCATACTTTGTAAAATACCAGAACGAATTATCCACTTTAGGCTCATAGTCTGGCTCACAAAAAATAATAAAATAAACCTCTACCAAACGGCCTATAGATCCCAGCACTGTACAACTGATCAACTGTTCTACTTCTGTCAATCAATAATAGATTCTTCCGGGAAAAACCGCCAAAGAAGACCACGGCTATATTCCTTGATATGACCTCAGCTTTTGATCGAGTGTGGAGGGAGAAATTACGTGAAAAGCTGCACAACATCGGAGTAAGAGGAAAAACCTTAATCTGGATTGCAGACTTCTTAAGGGGAAGAAGGTTAAAGGTTCGGGTCAATGGAGAATTTTTCAAGGAATGAAGAACATGGGCTGGTGTACCTCAGGGATCTGTGCTCAGTCCTCTACTCTATCTGCTATATATTAACGACATACATCCTTACCTCACTGAAGACACAAAGGTTGCTTGTTATGCAGATGATAAAGCCATATGGCACACAAGTAGCAGCATAGAAAAATCGTAAAAGATACTGAAGACATCAATGAGAGGACTGGAGAAGTGGGCAATGGAACTCCAAATGACCATAAACCCAATAAAACCAAACCTATGCGTCTTCTCCACTCCCAGGGAAAAAGGCATAAATATAACCACAAAATAAGCATAAACAAACAAATAATTGATAAAATTAGAAATCCATAATACCTAGGTGTGATACTGCAGTCCTGGATCTTTCCAGTTGGTCTCGAGGACCACGCCATCACCATCTCCTAAGCGGCGAAGTACGCGATCTACGTATTCATCGTAGATCGCAAAATGCGTGGTGTCGCTGGAGACCCACTGGCGATTCTCCACCAAACTCTGCAGCGCTGGCAGAGGCGCCATATTCATTGTACATAGTGTATATAATGCATATTATCTTTTTTTAATAGTGCAGACTGTGTATGTATTGACAAGATGTCAACAAAATTATTTTAATTATTATTTATGATGAATTTTAATTTTCATAGCACATAATTAGCACTTCAAATAGAGCTATCAGAAAACTAAACATTCTGAGAAGGCTATGTGGAACAAATTGGGGAGAAAAACCCAGAATTCTCAGAACAACATATACCACCTTAATAAGACCGATAATGGAATATGCAACACCGGTCTGGGCTCCCTCAAGCTCATCACTAAAAGTAAGACTAGACAGTGTTCAAGCAAAAGCGGCCAAAATAATCACTGGTGCTGTTTCATCCACCAACAATGAGAAAATTCAGAGAGAATGTGTTCTAGGCCTACTCGCTCGAAAGCAGAAGACAAAATAAAAACAACTTGGATCGGCACTTCTGAAACGAGGAACCAGAGGACGAGATCTCTCTGACCACTTGTGGTTTGGTGGATCCGCCCTTTTCTGAGAATGAGGTGAAACTGACGGCTTTCAAGTTCGGGAAAAGGAAATCTTCTGGTCCCGAAGGGATCGATAACACGGTCGTGAAAGCCCTGGTAAGGATGCACCCATCGCTTCTTTCCAGGTTATTCAATAAGTGCCTGGACACTGGTACATTTCCTGAGGCATGGAAGGTTGCCCGAGTAGTGCTTCTCGAAAAGTCTGGTAGAAAGGGTAATTCTCCTAATGATTATCGTCCGCTTTCTTTACTAGTGTGTCTAGGTAAGGTCCTGGATAGCCTACTAGCTCAGCGACTGAAGCACTGGCTAGAGAGTAATGAGCTCCTTTCCTCTTTCCAACATGGTTTTAGGGAAGGGAAGTCCACAACCACAGCTCTAAACGAGGTGTTAGAGGGAGTTGAGATGGGCTTAAATAAGGGTGCTTGGGTTCTTTTCGTGGCCCTGGACATTGATGGCGCGTTCAACTCCATGAGCTGGAACAAGTTGATGAGAAATTTGATGGACATGGGTTGTCCTGATAATTTGTGCAGCTTGATTCGTGACTTCCTGAGGGATAGACGGATTAGCCTCAGTTTTGGTGGGCGGAAGTTGGAAAGAAACTGTGCTAGGGGTTGCCCCCAGGGCTCTTGCTGCGGACCTATTCTGTGGAATATCCTGGTAAACACCGTTTTCCAGGAGGAGCTCCATGAGGGAGTCAGGCTGGTTCTCTATGCTGACGACCAGTTCCTCATCATTGAGACTGCTTCGAGAGCGAAGGCTGAGAAGTGTGTTGAAACTTCTCTCCAAATTTTCTCGATCTGGGCCCATGACTCTGGCCTTAAGTTCAATGTCTCCAAAACTAAAGCCCTCAGCTTTAAGCCTAGGGACATAAGAACTAAAAGGAAAGGGATCAAATGGGAACACAAGCCGGCTATCTGGATGGAAGGACGGAGGGTAGCGTTGGTCAATAGGATGACCATCCTGGGGGTGGTCATTGATGACAAGATGGGTTGGCAATACCAGGCGGAGGAGATGGTGGCGAGAGGCAGGGAGGCGTTGTGCAGGCCTGTCCTGGTTGGCCCTCAACAGGGGGGGGGGGGGAGAGAAGGAGGGTACTATTTTTAGGAACCTTTGCCTCTCCTGTGTCGAGCCAATCTTGCTATATGCTTCCGAAGCTTGGTAGCGCCGAAACAGGGATCAGAAGGTGGCAACAACTCTAGAGAGAGTGCAGAGGACAGCGGCACTCAGAATCACAGGGGGATATCGCACTACCAGCAGTAAGGCCTTTTTGGTCCTCGCTGGGCTTATTCCCCTGGGATTGAAACTAGAGGAGGAGACCATCAGACAGAAGATCTGGGAGAAAAGGGAAGATGCCCTGGGACTTTAAGCGGGGGCCCTGGAATCGAAGAGGGACACAAGGAAGCCTCCGCAGTGGTTGCCAAAGTGGAATTGGAGTCCTAGAGGGCCGACAGGGATTGGAACGGAGGTTTTCACTGATGGTAGTAAGTCTGGAACCAATACTGGAGCTGGGGTAGTGATATACACTAATGGAGAGCTGATCTTCCAAGAAGGTTTAGCACTCAGAGTGGACGAATTGGTCTTTTCAGTCGAGCTGGTTGCGATCAGGGTAGCCCTCAGAGTGTGTGCCGAGAAGAACTTCAGCCCGGTCCGCCTCTATTCAGATTGTATGTCGGCCCTCGTCGTTATCAATCTGGAGAAAGAGCAACTCGCGCATCAAATAATCCAGGAGCTGGAGATGATGACGCGGGCTCCGGAGCTCCCTTGGTTTAGGAGACACAGCCTCATCGAAGGTAATGAGTTCGCAGACAGGATCGCTAAGGCAGGATGCTTTAGAGGTAGATCACTGAGGACCCCAGTGACCAAGAAAGAAGTTTATAGGAGGATCAGGGGGCACGTCCAGGACTTATGGTTGGACAGATGGAGGAACAGTGTGAAGGGGAGAGAGGTATTCAATGGGGTAACAACACCCAAGTACCTCTGTAGGGTAATGTCCCACAAACTCATTAGGGTAGTTCGGGACATGGGCTCTTCCCCAAGTCTCCACAGATTTAAAATTAAGAGAAACCCTGATTGCGTCCATGGAGAAAGGGATGTGAATGCACGCCACTACGTCTTGGATTGTCCAAGGGTAGTTGGTGTGCAGGAAGAGAGAAGGAGGGCGAGGGGCGCGATCGAGAGTAAGCTGCTTAGAAATCACAGCAAGCTTCTTGAGAAAGCCCACGACGTGGCAGCTGAGCTTTTCCTCAGCTGTGAGTGAACAGAGTCGACCGGGGGCTGCCTCCCCGCGGTCCCTGCTGGACACAGTAGATAGTTTCCTATTTTTCTGTGATTAAAGGCCACCGTTATAGAAATCCCTCCAGGCACGTTGTCTGGGAGGTGGTGTTTCCAGGTACAATGTCCAAGCACTAGCTTGGATACCGTTACTTGGTTTATGAGTTGAACAGAATAGCAGCGAAGGGCATGCTTCGCATGCCGGCTTGTGGACTGAAAGGTCTGGGTGGCCATCTGCTTCTAGGGTGTACCAACTGTGCTTAGGTGGGATCCTCCAGTTCTTGTTTATTTTGGCTACTGTTTCTATTTCTTTAAAAGTAAGTTTATTTTTCTGCAGCAAGGGTTCTTTTGTGCCTTTTTTCGCTAGCGCATCAGCAGCTTCTTTGCCTTCAATGCTAACATGTAAGGGTATCCATTGAAGGTGAATTTTTGAGGTATTGAGAGTTTTTGGAGATAACCAATTATGTTCCTGCTTACTTTGTCTCTAAGTTCCCCTGTGTGACTCAAGTGTTGTATGGCACTTCTACTATGAATAAGAATCCATATATCGTGATGTTTAGTATTTCTGATGGATTTTAAGACTTCATAGATGGCTATAAGTTCTGATCTGAAGATTGAGCAAAAATCTGGGTTTCTTCTGTTCATTTTCTCATTGCCATTTATGGTTTTAATGAGAGAGCCACTGCCAGTGTGTCCCAACTCGTCTCTGCTACCATCGGTATAGATAGTTATTGCATTTTTAGGAATTTTAATAATTATTTCTAATGATAATTGTTTTAAGTATTCTGGATTTTGGTATTGTTTGTTGGTGGGTTCGTTTAAAGTGGCATTAAAAATAACATTTTGTTAGTGGTTCGCATGTAGATATTTTTTCAGCTAAATAATATTTTTCCACTTTATATTTTAAAAATCCATTTCTTTTGGCCAGGTGGAGAGGGCCTTCTTTTTTGAGTCTTATATTGGGTTCCCAAATAAGTATGTAATTGAAAGTTCTGTGTTTATTTTCATAACTCTTGATTTTGTTTATATATTTTGGCAGATTGTAGCTTATTCTATCCTTTAAGGGCATAATGTCTGCCTCGCAAAGTACAATATCATTAGGGCAGGTATTTCGAAGACCTGTAATAATTCTAGGTGCATTTAGTTGTATCCTTTCCAGTGTTTTTAGATTTGTTTCAGATGCTGTACCATAGATTTGATATCCATATTCCAAGATAGGTCTCATTAGAGATGTGTAAGTTAATTTTAGTGTTGTTGCTTCAACTCTCCTCTCTTCCTGAAATATATTTCAAGATTTTTAGTCGGTCTCTTCCTTTTCTAACAACTCCTTCAATATGTTTACTGGAGTTAATTTCTGGGTCCAGGGTGTAGCCGAGATATTTAGGATGTTTATTATATTGCAATTGTTGTTCTTTCAGAATAATATTTGGTCTTATTTTGTATAGTTTCTTATCGGTAGTAAAAAGACAGGTTTCAGATTTTTGGGGGTTAAATTCTAATTTATGTTTATTAGCAAATTTTTCTAGGTGGAGAATAGTCTTGTTCAAATCTCTTTCAGCTTTTTTTCCAGTTAGTGTTGCTGCTCCATAGAATAATGTCATCAGCGAAAAGTCCAATATTGGTTTTATGTAAAAATTTGTCTTCTATGCCTGCAATAAATAGGGTGAAGAGAGTTGGGCTAAGGACTGATCCTTGTGGTAATCCTTGGTACAATTTGAAGGTTTTAGATAGAGTGCCATTATATTTGACCCTGATGTATATATTTTTAAGGGAATCATTTATCCAAGTGATAGCTTTTCCATCAATTTTGAAATGTTTGTATAATTTTGTAATTAACTTGTTTTTCCATACCCCTTATCAAAAGCTTGTGTAAGGTCTAAAAAGCAGCTATGGTGTGGTTAGTTGGCTTTTTGTTTTGTGCATCTTTTACCTTTTGTGTGAAAAATAAGAGTTGGACTATTGTCCCATGTCCTTTCCTAAATCCATATTGTTCTTCTGGTAAGAGATTTCTTGTGTCGGGGTGGTAGGTGAGTCGTCTGAATATATTTTTTCCATTAATTTGCAGCAAATATTTGTGAGGGAGATAGGTCGGTAGTTTTTTGGGTCATCAGCAGATTTGTCAAGTTTTTTAATGGGAATTATTGTTGCATTTTTACAGTTTTGAGGCAATTTTCCAGTTTTCCAGGAGTTATTGAAAATATTAAGAAGTCTTTCTTTGCCAATTTTGCCCAAGTTTGATATCATTCGGCCATGGATTCCATCTGGCCCAGAAGTCTTGTTTAGGTCAGTGTTTTCTAATGCATAAGCTAGCTCTTTCATATTGATTTTTTTCATGGAAAATATTATGAGTGCTGGTGGCATTTTTACAGTCATGAATAATCTTTCGGGCCTTTTTTCAACCTTGATTTTACTACTTATTTGATATGAATTACCTAAACGATTGGCAGCAATTTTGTCATTAGTTGCTGGTGTACCATCTGTATTCTCAATCATATTTGTGTTTTCAGTTTGTGGCTGGACTCTGTCAATTTGTTTGCCAAATTCCAAAGTTTTGTATTTGGGTTTCTTGGGTTCAGGTTTTCACAAGTTTGTTTCCATTTTTCCCTTTTCACATTTACGTATAATCTTTTTATTTTTGCAATCACAATGTTCAGTTCAGTTCTACAATTTGTTTGGTTTTGGGTGCACTTTTTTGTAGTTCATTTCTTTTAGTTATAAGTGTTTGAATATTTTTTGCCTGGTGTGTATAATTTGGAATCCATTTCTTAATATAACCTCTTGGTATTGAAACTTTGGCTGCTTTAATAATGGTGTTTTCGAAAGATATCATATTAGCCTTTTTGAAGTTCCATAATTTTTCTTAATTGAGTTAGTTTTGGTCTTGGTGCTAATTTCTATCAAATTAGGCAAATGATCACTTTCAAAACCTTTTAATATTTGCTATTTGCATTTGTGGAAAATGTCAGGGTAGTTAAAACTTATATCTAGGGCTTGTGCAGTATTATAGCTGTAGGAAAGATGGGTAGGATTCCCATCATTTAAGCACATGAAGGCATTGTCGTCAAATATGTTTGATAGTATTTTGCCTCTTGGGTTTGGCGTAGAACATCCCCATAGTTGATGTTTGGCATTAAGGTCACCTAAAATAATAGTGTTGTCTGTAAGAAATTGAGCCATTGTTCCATCGTCAATAAATGTATTGTTTGGAGGGTTATACATATTGTATATGTTGATGGCTTTGTTTTGATTGAGGTAGACTTTGATACCTTGGGTTTCGAGGTCTAATGTGTTTGGAATATTAACGGCTATGTCCTCATAGTACAAATTATTGATTAAAAATGCTAGGCCACACCCTTTAACAGCATATACAGATGGATCTTCAGACCTTACCCTGAGTAATGGAGGGGCCGGAATTAACATAATACTGCAAGATGGAACAAACATCAAAATCAAAGAAGGAGCAGGACAGATTTCGTCAAACTTCACTTGTGAACTGACAGCTATCTGGAAAGCCCTTGATGTATGCCTTAACCAACCATCTCTGCATCAAGCAGAAGGAATTTTAATATACAGCGACTCCATATCCGCTCTAGAAGCAATTCAGAAGGGCAATACTAAAATCACACAGAAAATACACTCGTTACTTACCCAACTGGAACCATTGGAGAATAACTGCATTCTACATTGGATCCCTGCCCATGCTGGGATCGGGGGTAATGAAATGGCATTTGAATTGGCAAAGGAAGCCAGAAATTTGAGCCGAAGGAAAGAACAAATGTCATTATTTGACGCTGATTCTTTGTCAGAATACAAGATAATTAAACAAAAAAATAAGAAAGATCAAAATGCGAAATAAACTCTGAGAGAAAAATGACAAAAACTATAACAAGACTTAGAAAAAAACACTATAAAGGAATGACAATACATCCAGATGGCACAAGAACCTATAGGGCATGCAACAATTGTCCTGGTGTGGAACTTACACCTACCCTCATATTCTCATGTCCAGCAATGGCCGCAGCCTTGCGGAAATTTGACATAGACCCAGAGCAGCAGCGTTACACACCCAAGATAGTGGACATTGCTGCTGATGTGATGGAGATGCATGGTACATCTGAGGCTCTTTATTGGACACGACAACAACAACAGCATTCCAGAGTAAAATAAATTATCAGAGATAGATACATATTTTTCAAATGAATTAAAATAAATATAATCGATACTGAGCGAGAGTTGAATTAAAAATATTAGAAATGTATTATCTTCGGAAACAAACCGTATCTAAAATATCAATTTTCTTTTTGCTACATGTTTTAATTTGCATTTACCTATTTTACATATCTCTGATTGTATTTGAAAATCGTTAACCAATTCTTCATACTTTTGGCGAAGTGGTGTTTTATTAATTTGTTATTTGATATTATTAGGGTTCTTTCCTGGTATTCAAAAAGAAAAAATACGTGTCGATCAGTTATATTTTTCAATTTATCAAACAATTTGGCCGCTGAATCTCTGATTCTGGTAGAGCGCCATCTGACGAATAAAATTGTAACTAAAATCAATTTCGAATTTTACATTATTTGCCATAAAAAATCCCATTGCATCCTGAACACAATGGTGTTTACCGCATTGCTCTAGCGCGAATATTCGCGGAGTTATTAATTTTTAAAGTTGTGCGGGACTTTTGGATCACCCTGTATATATGTATTATGAAAAAGGCATTTCCTTATCGTGCAACTGAAAGTTTTTTTTTCATAATTTATTCACCTTATCCCAGTACAATATCACATTTGTACTATTTTTTTCACATATACAAGCATCACCGGCGCAAACTAACCAAGGGGGTCATACATGTATATGTATATTTATCAATTATATTTTATATATTCATACATTTATTTATTCATATATTTATCATTAACTATTTAATTATATTTATTCAGATGTGAAAAAACAAGAAAAAAAAATAGTCAGTTGATATTAAAAACAAAATATGAACGATCAGGAAAATACTATTTTGTATTTATTCATATATGTTTTTATCTTTATATTTAATTTTATATAATCTTATATAAACGATGTAATCAAGTAATTTCAGAGGCAATTTTAGTAATTTTTAATTATTCCAGAATTATGGACAAATAACTTAATCAAGAAATAGGATTTTTAAGTCAATATTTTGGAAAATAATTTTAAAAATCGACCATTAGTTGAGATTTATTCAGACAGATGGCGCAAGCCATTAGTAACACTCACTTGTCGAAACGTCGAGATAATAAAAAAAGATTTATACAAGCCGAAATATCCTTAATTTTAAGAGCTATGAATGCCGGCCAGGCAGCCTTTATCTTTATGATTGTAACACTCAGTTACATAAGATATTTTTTCCTTAATTTTTGTTGCGAATAGGTTGTTTATGTATTTTTATTCTAAATTATAATAAGATTATTTCAAAGAGACAATCATATTTTAAAATTTGTTTTCTAAAAAAAATATTTGATAACTAGCAAAATAATGTATTTATTTAAAATGTTCTGTTTTTTTCATGTCAATGGGGAGTCTTTAATATCCTGTGAAACTTTTCGAGAAAATATAAATCACATATGTAAACTCATTTCTTTTAAACTAAAATAAAATATAGACTTATGAATAATTTATATGGCTTGGTAGAACGGGGGTTTTTCATTCTAACACAAAGAAAACAACTTTTTTTTTTTGTGGACGTTGAAAAAAGAGAAAAAAGCTGGTTGATAGGAGAACGTGTCAAAGCTCCCATTGTTGGGCATAACAATGATTGCGTTAGCCTAACAATGTATTTATTGTTAGCATCGATCTGATGTCATTGACCATCAACTGGTAGCAGTTCCTGAACTCAAGCACATCTTTGATGTTCTAATTACAACTGTGAAATATACAGTAATGAATAAAATTTATGGAAGTGAAAGGTCTTTAATGTTCCCTGTCGTCTGTTTCTTTTTTTTTGGGGGGGGACAGGGACAATTTTGATTACAAATGGTTATCTCGTGTGTCTTTAATAAAGGTCACTGTGTATGAATATCAACTTCTCTCAAATGTACATCATATTCTGGCTTGAAACCGGAGCTACTACATCACCAACTAAAATAGATTCATTGACTAACTTATAGAAGTGGAAAGTGTTTAATGTATTCCGTTGTGTTTTTTTTTTTTAAGGAGACAGAGGCAATTTTGTTTATACTTGGCTATCTTGTGTGTCCTAAATAAAGGTCATTGTGTATCAAATATCTTTCAGAGATATTGTCTGAATCCCGATATACATGCTAAAAGGTACAACTACCTTAAGTTTGTCCATGAGTGTATCTTTCAGAGTTATTTTCAAATTTCCGATATACACGCTAAAAGGTACAACTTCCTTAAGTTTTGTCCATGAGTGTATCTTTTAGAGTTTGTTAGGTGCTAAGAATTTCCTATCCTACAATCAAGCAGAGTAAAACACCACACCTCTAAGAATATCAAACACTTTTAATTACCTATCATGACTAACTAATTTACATCATTAAAAACCAATTATATACATGTAAAATCGTCCAGTCATCTGGTCAAAATATAAATAAACTAATCTAGGAAAAAACAACTTATAAAATCCCAACAATGCCCCCCCATTTTAAAGTTGTTTTCATACCCTCATCGGAGGCCTAGAGTGGTCAAGATCCTGGTTAGGTCTTCGTTTAACACCACCCGGCAAGTCAACATCCCATACTCTGTGTTCCCGAAGTGATGCCATTTCACATTCCATAGACCTCAGCCGATTTTGTGCTTTGGGCATATTAAGCGCCTCCTCGTATGATGACGGCATTTCATCTTGATGGCTCTTATGTTCAACTATCCCACGGTGGAAGGTTGATCTACAATACTCCTTCTGCCTAGCCGCAATTCTTGAAGATCTTCTTGGGATTATAGTTTCATTCTGGCCTTCGTCTTCTCTCCTCAGTGCTTCGTCTTCATAGGCCTGCTCTCCATCCTCTCTTCGTTCTAAGTTATTCAGATCTTTCTCTACCGATATTGTTTCCCCATCAGTCCCTGAATATCCTCTTGGGATCGCAGCTTCATTTTGGTATTCCCCTTCATCTTCCTTCTTTAGTTCTTCCACTGTATAGATTCTTCCTCTTCTATTAGATTTCAAAATTAACCCGCCATCACTTCCAAAAACAGAGGCCTTGCCATTCTGGAATAATACTTTGTTTCCTCTTTCCTCAATCCTTCCAACAGACAAAATATTTCCGTCTAACTCAGGAACGTATAAAACGTTTTCCAAGAACAAGGTTTCACCTCCATATTCGTGACCGAGTTTGATTGTTACATCACCCATCTCTGATACTTTTATTTTCTCATTGTTAGCCATTTCTACTGAAGTTGAAATACTTTTTGTGTTCGTCAATTTCAGTCTGTTCGACGTCACATGTTCAGTAGCTCCACTGTCCAGAAACCAGATATTCTGCGAATTATTGTCTTCAAAGCCGTTCGCAAATAGGACCTTATGAGTCAGGTCTAGCGTACCTTGTTTCAGCATACCTTCGCTAATTCTCCTTGAGGAGTTGGCAAATCTGCAATTCCTAGCTATGTGCCCTAATCTGCCACAACTGAAACACCTTATCTGCCTGGAGATACCTTCGCTAATTCTCCTTGAGGAGTTGGCAAATCTGCAATTCCTTGCTATGTGTCCTAACCTGCCACAACTGAAACACCTTATCTGCCTCGGGTAGTTATAATTTTCCTTTTTCCCTTCCGTCCACGTATTATGATAATTCCTTGGTTGATCATATTCAAATATTTTTCGCTCTTGACATGGTGATTTGCATGTATCCTCTTTTCTTCTTACCGCAAAAGCGCAATTAGGATCTTCTTGAGGAATTTGACGCTGTTTCTGTCTTTTTTCTTCTAAAAGTAACTTGGATTTTACCACACTAGTAGATAGCTTCTCTTCTTGCTGTTCCAAACTGAGAATCAGCGGCTCGTAGCTCTTTGGTAATCCCAATAACATAATTAACGTCAATTCGCCATCCCCAAATCCATGGTGGCACTTTGCTAATTTTCTATGACATTCCATTATTCTCGCGAAATATTCCTTCATGTCTTCGTCATTTCTTTTGACAATATTGAAAAATTCTCTCAGTAACTGTAATATGTGCAGCAAGCCATATTTTGTGTGGATATCCTCCAGTATCTGCCAAGCATCAATCGCTCGCTTGCAATCACCGATATCATCTAGGAATGAATCTTCAACTGCTAATAATATGACAGATAATGCCAAGCTATCTTTCCGCTTCTGTTTTTCTGTAGTTTCCCTAGGAAATCCAGGCTCAATCGCATCCCATATATCCTTCTGGATTAAAATAGATTTAGTTCTTATAGCCCAGGAATAATAATTATTACCATCAAGTTTAGGTATTCTGAACTCGTCAGCCATTGATATTTCCAGTTATGCAAATCTGACAAAAAATTATAACTCAAAGCTTTTTTTCTTCTTCTTCGTTGCACAAAGTTCAGTCTTTAAATCACTCAAATTTCTTATAATCAAATTCTATTCTCTATCTTAGTTAGCCTAACAAACTTTTCTTCTTTGGCTTTCCCTTTTAGCTTTTTCTTCTTTACTTTCTGCAGCTTTAACTTCTAGCTTTTTCTTCTTTAGCCTAAACTTCTAATTTCTCTCTACGGCGCAGTGGAAGCGTGCTTCTGGGCCCATAACCTGTTAGGAACCAATTCTTTCCTAGTCTACCAATCGAGCAGAGTCAAACACTACACCTCTCAGAAAATCAAACACTTTTAATTACCTATCATGACTAACTAATTTACATCATTAAAAACCAATTATATACATGTAAAATCGTCCAGTCATCTGGTCAAAATATAAATAAACTAATCTAGGAAAAAACAACTTATAAAATCCCAACAGAGTTATTGTCTGAATCCCGATATACATGCTAAAAGGTACAACTTCCTTAAGTTTTGTCCGTGAGTGTATCTTTCAGAGTTATTGTCTGAATCCTGATATACATGCTAAAAGGTACAACTTCCTTAAGTTTTGTCCATGAGTGTATCTTTTAGACTTATTGTCTGAATCCCGATATACACGCTAAAAGGTACAACTTCCTTAAGTTTGTCCATGAGTGTATCTTTCAGAGTTATTTTCAGATTCCCGATATACACGCTAAAAGGTACAACTTCCTTAAGTTTTGTCCATGAGTGTATCTTTCAGAGTTATTTTCAGATTCCCGATATACACGCTAAAAGGTACAACTTCCTTAAGTTTTGTCCATGAGTGTATCTTTCAGAGTTATTGTCTGAATCCCGATATACACGCTAAATGGTACAACTTCCTTAAGTTTCGTCCATGAGTGTATCTTTTAGAGTCATTGTCTGAATTCCGATATACATGCTAAAAGGTACAACTTCCTTAAGTTTTGTCCTTGAGTGTATCTTTCAGAGTTATTGTCTGAATCCCGATATACATGCTAAAAGGTACAACTTCCTTAAGGTATGTACATGAGTGTATCTTTCAGAGTCATTGTCTGAATTCCGATATACATGCTAAAAGGTACAACTTCCTTAAGTTTTGTCCTTGAGTGTATCTTTCAGAGTTATTGTCTGAATCCCGATATACATGCTAAAAGGTACAACTTCCTTAAGTTTTGTCCATGAGTGTATCTTTCAGAGTCATTGTCTGAATTCCGATATACATGCTAAAAGGTACAACTTCCTTAAGTTTTGTCCTTGAGTGTATCTTTCAGAGTTATTGTCTGAATCCCGATATACATGCTAAAAGGTACAACTTCCTTAAGGTATGTACATGAGTGTATCTTTCAGAGTCATTGTCTGAATTCCGATATACATGCTAAAAGGTACAACTTCCTTAAGTTTTGTCCTTGAGTGTATCTTTCAGAGTTATTGTCTGAATCCCGATATACATGCTAAAAGGTACAACTTCCTTAAGTTTTGTCCATGAGTGTATCTTTCAGAGTCATTGTCTGAATTCCGATATACATGCTAAAAGGTACAACTTCCTTAAGTTTTGTCCTTGAGTGTATCTTTCAGAGTTATTGTCTGAATCCCGATATACATGCTAAAAGGTACAACTTCCTTAAGTTTTGTCCTTGAGTGTATCTTTCAGAGTTATTGTCTGAATCCCGATATACATGCTAAAAGGTACAACTTCCTTAAGTTTTGTCCTTGAGTGTATCTTTCAGAGTTATTGTCTGAATCCCGATATACATGCTAAAAGGTACAACTTCCTTTAGTTTTGTCCATGAGTGTATCTTTCAGAGTTATTGTCTGAATTCCGATATACATGCTAAAAGGTACAACTTTCTTAAGTTTTGTCCTTGAGTGTATGTAGATAGAGTGAAACGTCTCTAGAACGAATTTAGAGGAAGCGAGAAACATTTTGGTTAAAGGAAGGGATTCGTTCTAAAGAGTTTTCAGCGCTCCCACTTTAACGCTATGAACAATCTTCCTTATTTGAATCAGTGAATATTTATTTATTTATTTATTATAGTGTTTTTTTATATTTTGAAACTAAAATATATATAAAGAAATATATGTACATATTTGATGAATAATTTCGTTTAATCATTTTCTTTTTTATATTTATTAATTGTGTTTCTTTTTCCTATGGACATGGACAAAACTTAAGGAAGTTTTACCTTTTAGCACGTATAACTAAGTGTGAACAAAATTACCTCTGTCTCCTTAAAAAAACAGCTACATCAAAGATTTTCCACTTTCTTTAGTCATGTCAACGAGTGTATCATAACCATCAAAAAATGGGTATAATAGAAATTTTGTTAGAAAATTATGAAGAATTTTATGTTTCAATGAAAATGTTGAATTTATACTTGTTGAATATTCTCTATAATATTCCACATAAGGTGAGGATTCGATGTACTGTTGTTAGAATATAAACTGAAAGGAATTCTTATCTTGGGATAATTTCCTTGTTATATTTTTATTTCTGTGAAAAATAGTATAGAAGTGAATTTGGAATTACTTGGATCAGGTGGATAAATTGAGAAGTTGAACGATTAGGAACTGCCCCTTTTCTCAATTTTTATTTCTATCTTTTTTTTTTTCAGGTTCGAGATGAACGGCAGCATATTTCTAATTTGATAAATTCCATCTTAAGTTAGTTAAGACCTAGTCAGTATTCTTAATTGAATGCTATCTGGCGTAATCTCGCATTTAGAAATTCTGATTTGCATATCTCATTAGCGGAGAGTTTACTTCACAACCATCATGACTGGGTGAAGTAGAATGCCTTTGTCATTAAGACTGGGAGCATTACACAGTGGCAGGCCGACTTAGCTCCAAAAGAAATGTCCGCCTCTGACATGAGGAACAGATGCCATGTGCAGCCGCTCCTAACATGGAGTACAGACTCATCCTGTATCCCTGGATTAGGAGCCCTTACAGGGTACTATCAGCCGGGCCAGCTGAGCTCAGGTTTTTTTTTTTTGTGAGCTTGTTACTGCTCCCCCTCCTCCTTTTTCATCCGGGCTTGGGAGGGGCAAATGCGGAGTTGAGAGTTTACTTAAAAAGGGCTGGTAATTTTATTTGGTGAAAAATAGTACAAAAGTGAATTTGTACTTGGTTCAGGTAGATAAATGAAGAAAAAAGGAATTTTCTAATCGTGTAACTGAAAGTTGCTGATGTCTTGGCGCCATCTATCGGAATTAATATCAACTAATCGTTGATTTTTTAAATTATTCTAGAGTTGACCAAATACCGTTTCTTGATTAATCAATTTTTAAAAATGCCTCAAAGACCAGCTCTTTTTGGTCGTTGAGGTACAGCTTGCACCACGCTGACGAGGGACAACAGCCCGAAACGTATGCGGGGTTAAGCTTTTCTTGATTAATCAAGAAATGGTATATGGCCAATCAGGGAATATTTAGAATATCAACGGTTATTGATATTTATTCCGAATATTGGCGCAAGTCATCAGTAACTTTTAGTTAAAAGATC
>CP092874.1:87760197-87790065 GCA_030710605.1 Cordylochernes scorpioides | reverse complement strand
CCTGGTCCTCTGGGTTTAAATAAGGTTTCATCCTACCAATGTGAACTAAATCTTTTGTTTTACGACGACCTTGCTGGTTTCCGAATGTTTCAACTTCATAGGTTACATCAGATATTTTTCGTGTTACTTTGTATGGGCCGAAGTAACGTCTCATTAGTTTTTCCGAATATCCCACTTTACGCACAGGAATAAAGATCCATACAAGATCTCCAGGCTGATAAATTATATTTCTGTGATGGGCGTCATAGCGTTGTTTATTGCTACCTTGAGATCTCATGGAGTGGATACGTGCCAGTTTTCGTGCTTCTTCGGCTCTTGCCCCTAGAGTTTGGATGAAATCGTCGTCTTCTGGCACTAACTTGGGGAATAACACGTCAAGTGGAGTCTCGGCTTCACGCCCGTGTACAAGAAAAAATGGGGTGAACCCAGTAGACTCTTGTTTTGCTGTGTTGTATGCAAATGTAACGAATGGAAGAATCCTGTCCCAATCTTTATGGTTGACATCTACATACATGGACAGCATGTCTGCTATGGTCTTATTCAACCTCTCCGTGAGTCCGTTTGTCTGGGGGTGATAGGCGGTCGTCTTCCGATGGGTTATTCTGCACTGGTTGTTCAGATCACTTATCATTGAAGATGTGAAGTTCCTTCCTCTATCCGTGATTAATTCCCTCGGCGCGCCGTGCTTTAAGATGACATCTTCAATGAAGAATTTGGCGACTTCCATGGATTCACTTGTGGGTAGAGCTTTAGTTATCGCATATTTCGTTAGGTAGTCCGTACATACAATAATCCAACGGTTGCCACCTTCTGATGTTGGAAATCTCCCCAGGAGATCCATTCCTACCTTTTCAAAGGCAACTTCAGGAACAGGTATTGGCTGTAAGTGCCCTGAGGGGAGTTGGGGCTGATGTTTACGCCTCTGACAATCTGAACAGTGTGCCATATACCTTCTAACCGTTCTATACATTCCGGGCCAGTAATACCTTTTTCTTATTCGGTCATAGGTTTTAGTAAATCCGAGGTGACCAGCCGTGGGTGAATCATGGAAATTTTTCAGTAATTCCTGCCTTAAATGGCGTGGAACCACCAAAAGCCATGGTTTCCCCATTGGATCATAATTTTTTCTGTAGAGCGTGTTATCGATTTTTACAAAGGAATTATTAGAACTTTGTAATTTGTCAGCGATTTTTCTAATAGCTTGATCATTCATCTGCTCTTCGCTAAAGTTCTGCAAAGTCACTATGCTTGGAATATCTTCCTCCATATCTTCACTGTATTCTAATGGACTTCTTGATAAGCAGTCTGCGTCCTGATGTTTCCTTCCGCTCTTATACACGACAGTGACGTCAAACTCTTGCAGCCGAAGTGCCCATCTTGCTAACCTCCCACATGGGTCTTTGAGGTTGGTCAGCCAGCACAAAGAGTGGTGGTCTGTAACAATAGTGAACGGCTGTCCAAAGACATATGGTCGGAATTTATTGATAGCCCAAATGATGGCAAGGCATTCCCTTTCTGTGGTTGAATAATTTTTTTCTGCCTTATTTAAGGTTCTGGATGCATAAGCAATGGCTCTTTCCTTTCCCTTTTGTATCTGCACTAATACTGCTCCTATTCCGTAGTTGCTTGCGTCAGTGTGTATTTCGGTTGGGGATGAGTAATCAAAATGTCCAAGAGCGGGTTCGGAAATTAACGCTGACTTGAGAGCTTCAAATGCATTTTGCTCTTCCTGGTTCCAATTAAATGCTGAGTCTTTCTTCAAAAGGTCATTCAAGGGTTGGGCTACGTGGGCATAATTGGGTATGAAGCGGCGGTAGTAGGATGAAAGGCCAAGAAAACTTCTAACTTCCTTCAATGACCTTGGCGTAGCGAAGTCGCGGACTGCTCGAATCTTTTCTTGGTCGGGACGAATTCCATTTTCACTCACCTCATGTCCAAGAACCGTGATAGTTTTTGCACCAAACTTGCATTTCTTGGAATTGAGACATAATCCGGCTTTCTTAAGGCAATTTAATACAAGTTGAAGGCGTCTTAGATGTTCTTCAAAGCCATCTGAAAAAACGATGATGTCGTCGAGGTAACACAAGCAAATGGTCCACTTAAGACCCTTCAGAAGATTATCTATCATTCGTTCGAAGGTAGCTGGAGCATTACATAACCCAAATGGCATTACTTTGAACTCGTACAGTCCATCTGGAGTTATAAATGCTGTCTTCTCACGGTCCGATTCTTCTACGTCGATTTGCCAGTACCCTGATTGGAGGTCCATGGAAGAATAAAACCTAGCTCCCCGTAAGCAGTCTAAAGTGTCGTCGATCCTTGGGAGAGGGTAGACATCCTTTTTTGTTATTTTGTTAAGGCGGCGGTAATCGACGCAGAATCTCCAGCTTCCATCCTTTTTTCTTATCAATACTACAGGTGAGGCCCACAGACTTTCAGAGGGCTGAATGATGTCAAGTTTTTCCATCTTGTTTACCTCATCCTGAATAATTTGGCGTTCTCTTGGTGCAACTCGGTAAGGTCTTTGTTTGGTCGGTAGGTGGTCTCCAGTGTTAATTCGGTGTTTAACATTGACGTCCTTGAATTGTTTTCTTTTACTAAATTTGAAAATATCCGTATAGTTTTTTAACAAATTTCTTAATTTTTCTTTTTGAGATTCATCAAGTGAATCATCTATAAAAAATTCCGAGATTTTTGGGTCTTCAGAATGTTCCGCCTCTGTTTCAACTTGGTTACAATCAGCTAGAGTACATAATTGACTATCTTCGATGACAGCACTATCGGCTACATGCATCCCCTGTGGGATTAGTTTCGGATATGGACTCCAATTCACCACCCAAAGTTTACCTCGGTTATTGGTAAGTGAAATGACAGAGGAGGGAGCCGTTAGTTCTCTTTCCAGCAATAGCTCTTTTCGACATTCTGCCACCACAATTGCGTCATTAGGAATGTCACGACTTGCTACTTCTATTAACTGAATAGAGGCGGGTTCGATTCTATATTCCAATTCCGAGTAGAGAGGTGAGCTGTTCTTAGGGGTATCCTCAAAAAGACATTTTTCTAAGAAGAGTGTGTCGTCAGCTGAATCAATTATCGCCCTAGATAACTTCAAAAAGTTCCAACCAAGAATAACTTCGTGACTACAGTCTTCCATAACGACAAATTCAAAGCTTTCCTGTAGTCCATTCAAGTCCAGTTTCAGTGTGCAGCGTCCTTTTGGTCTTACAATTTTACCGTTGGCTACTCGTAATGTGACGTCAGTTTCGGCAAACATTATTTTTCTTAGTTTGAGTCTGAACCTCTCAGAAATGACAGAATATGAGGCTCCTGAGTCGACGAGGGCACGCGTCATTTTTCCTTCTATTTTAATGTCTATGTAATTTTCTTTTAATTCTAATGTGGTCGATAAGGGAGGATTTATAAATTTTGCGGCCTTACCTCCAAAATAGGACGCATCTTCTAGTTTTCCTGACGGGAACGGCGAGGCGACTGGCTGGGTCTTCTATCAGGAGACGAATATTGTCCTTTTCGGCCAGTGTAAGGAGAGGGGCTTCGGTAGCGGCGTCTATTTTCTCTTGGCACGTCGTCGTTGGGCTCTTGGCTGCTCCGAGAATTATAGAATGTTCTAGGCTCTAGCCTATCTCTCTGTTTGTAATTCCAAGTTTGTTCTCCTTCATATTCTCTCTTCCTGTCACGGCAGTAGCGCACGACGTGGCCAGGGCGTCCGCAGTGGAAACAGATTGGCTTACCTTCCGTGGTTCGCCATTCGTTGGTATCGCGTCTTCCGTTTACTTGTTTTGGCTGCTGCGGTCTTATCGTTTGGGCCACATATCTATTATTATAAAACTCTCGGGGTCTTTCCTTCTGTGGGGAACTTCTCCTAGGCTTTGAGATTGGCGCCAGGGTTCTTCCAATCTCCTCCTTTACCATATCTTCGATGGTAGAAATTTTTGGTTCCTCTCGAGCAGAGCCTAATGCCCGCTGTACCTCCTCACGAACAATTTGCCTGATCATAGATGACAGATCTGCCCTGTCATCAAGATCACTGAGAGATGCCACATTTGGTAGTCGCTCGTATTTGGTTGGGGTCACTCGCTTACAGTGTAGGCTTTCAATGCGGCGACATTCGGTGACGAATTGCTCAGTGTTATGCACATCCCTTGGGAGAAGTGCCTGGTAGAGCTCCTCAGCTATCCCTTTCATCAGATGGGATATTTTATCTTCCTCATTCATTTGTGGATCTACCTCTTTGCAAAGGCGCAGGACGTCTTGGATGTAATATTCGGTGCTTTCTCCTTTTAATTGTGCGCGAGTTTTGAGTATTTTCTCAGCTCGCAGTCTTGAGCTTTCATTTTTTCCAAATACATTTTCTAATTGTGACATGAACTCCGTCCATGTCTGAATGCTTTCCTCGTTGTTTTCATACCATTTGAGAGCAGTGCCAGTTAGATAGAAATAAACGTTAGCGAGACAAAGGGTTTCATCCCATTGGTTGTGCTTCGCCACACGTTCATACCCTTTTAACCAGCTACGGGGATCTTCAACACCCTCACCAGAGAACATTGAGGGGTTTCTAGGTAGATGTTGGACAAAAAATGAACCTACCTGAGTAGTTGCTTCTTTCTTGATGTTCATGGTTTTTTCTTCTTGCTCAACCGAGTCAATTTTCCGTTTTTTTCTGAATGGGTATCGATCCAGCTTCTTCAGCAGTTGTAGCGTAGAAATCAAGCCTTGAAATATCCTAAGATGTAAAAGTATTTATTGATGACGTCACAGCGACGAGTCGACAATTATTAACAAGTCAGCCCCACCATTTTCAGCTAGAGAATCTTAAGCAAGTAAGCAAAGAAATATTTTAGATGATTTCACAAAAACAGATTAAAATATATTTTTATAATCTTTTGAATATATTTTCATTGAATAATATTAAATTAAATAATAAAATATTTCTTCGCCACAATATTAATGGCTATGTCTTCATAGTACAAATTCTTGATTAAAAATGCAAGGCCACCCCCTTCTTTATTTCTGTCTTTTCTGAGGATATTATAGTTTTTATATTTGAGATTGTACTTTTCATTTAATTTGGTTTCCTGTAGGGCTATAATTTGTATCTTTTGTTTTTCAGCTATTTCCATTATTTCTTCTAATTTTATTTTTGTTGCTGTTGAGCACAATCCATTTATGTTGCACTGCAAAATTCTCAATTGCTTGGAAGCTGCAAAGTTAGAAGTTTGTGGAGACTGTATTATACTTATCGGACAGAACCCTCTACCTAAGTCCTGACCGCGCCCCTGTTTATTCTGCGCGACGGGCGATGCAGCATGCAAATCAACATCTGATCTCATGGAATGGGGTGTAGGGGTGCAGCTTTCGTTGATCATGGCACCATGATCCAGGCACACTTTGGTGAAAGTCTGACTTTGCCTGTAGTTTGAGGCCGTTCCTAACATGGAAGCAGACGCCTTTGCTGCCGACTCTAACATGAGTACAGACGCAGCTCCTCCGTATCCCTGGAGTGGGACCCTTGCTGAGGTCTATCAACTGGGTCAGTTGAAGTCAGGACTTTTAAAGAGGTCTACTCCTCTTCTAACAATGCTGCTGTTGGTCCGCGACTGCTTATTTGTCAGAGTTATTCTGCTTGTTTCGCAGCTGGCCTTCATATCTGAAGGTCGTTCCCCTATCCGCCACCTGGGGACGCGCCCTATAGCAGTCAGCTCTGCCAAGGAGTCAAATATATATAATAGTCAATGAATGAAAATAAAATATGTTTTTAAAAAATAAAATAATTGTATTTTAGATTATATTATATATATATATTATATTTAATAAATATTTTTTTGCTGTTTTGAGATTAAATTTTTGTAGAGGAATTATTGGTCATTTGCTTGCTTTGGGTATGCAGTCGTGGGAGAGATTATAATAAAATTAGTTATCAAAAATAGCTTTAATTGCGCTAAAGGAATATATGAAAAACATGGTTTGATAAAAGTAATACCTGGCTTAAGGCGAGTAGAATAAGGAAAACAAAATATTATTTACATAATGTACAAAAGTTTTGAGCCGGCCATTAGGATAAAACAACAACGAGTTTTTATAGGGGAAGAGTGACCTCTGGCGGTCGATTTAGCAGAGTATTTGAATCTATGAAATTATAATTCTAAATAGAATAATATTTTAATATAACATATATATATATATATATTTTGTTTTTTAAATTCAATTCCCATCTATCGTTAAAATTGGTAACAAATAAATTTACTGGCAATGTGTTTCTTTTTGAATATCATCAAATATTATCTCTACAGACCTTACTGCAATGATATAAGTTATTGAATGAGAGGGCTTGACTCTTCAGTAGTGAACCCTTTCATGAGAGGGTTCACTACTTTGACGGGAGAGGCAACCTCTGTCATTTTTAGATCAATATCCTCCCAACAAAATGTATTTACGTTTGTATTTAGGCAAGTGTGTTTGGCCTTAAATACCCATTTCTTGGTTTTTCAAGAAGCCACTGGGACCAAAAACCTTTTTGGTCGCAGTGGTACAGCCTACTCAACGCTGACGAGCGCCAACAGCTCGAAACGCGTTCGTGGATGGCTTTTCTTGATTTATCAAGAAATTGGATTGGCCAAATTTCAGGGAACAGGCTAAATCAATGTTTAGTTGATTTCTGTTCTACCAGATGGCGCTCTGCCTTCTGTAAAGCACATGTGCTCCTGATCAGGATATGCCATTTTTATTTTTAATATCAACACCTATATTTACCTATTCACATATATTGCATATCTGCGGGAAGATGATATTCAAATTTGAAAAAAAGAGAATGCCTTTATATATTTATCTAATCAAATGCTTTTAACGATTAAATTTGTGGATTATCTCTACTGAGCATGCAGATGCTAACTTATAAGTTTTGCCATAACGTCAGCAGATTGCCATAACTTCAGGTAAAAATACATGTTTGTTATATATTCTTTTAAAAGGAAGTGTTTTTCAGGAACCAAAATCGTCAAAAAACATTTTAAAATGATTCTATAGAAATACAAAAAAGGTTTTGTATCTTTAGAATTGCATCCATTGTAGCGTTAATAATAGAAATTTTATTTTCTATCAAAAACGTTATCCAATTGAAAGTTCTTCAGCGAATGCTCCTGAAAATTAATCTCAAGTTTCTTCGATATCCTTTGATACAATCTTTATCAATAATTTTTGTACTCTATATTCTGAAATTATTTTACGTTCATATCATTGTTGGATCAATAAATAATATAAAATTTCGAAACTATTATAGAAGCGTATATGATTCTTTTAAAAATTAAACAATTTCTACTGCCCTTATTGCAATGGAAAAATTAATGGGAGGACTTGGTTTATTAGTGATTAACCCTCCCAGTGGTTTAGCAAGTTTATTTATGCATCATAACAGAATGTTAAACTGTAATACATTCAGGTTTGAGCTAAGATTACTCGTATTGTTGGATTAATAAATATATCCAAAACAATAATAGAAGGATTATAATCTATTTTAAGTCATATTTTCCTAAATTCTAATAAATTCATGACATGTTATCATTTGTAAACTTTATCAGTTGTCAAATTACGAAACTATTTTAGACGCGTAATATTCTTTTTAAAATTAAACAATTTCTACTGCCCTTACTGCAATGGAAAAAATAAAGGGAGGGCCTGGCTCATCAGTGGTGAACCCTCCCAGCGGTTTCGCCAGTTTAATCTACCATACCGCTGTTATATTGTATTTTTAAAACTTCCTTTTATAGTGATACTGATGCTAGACTCTTTGAATGGGCATTTTAGATTAACTATAGACATAAGCTTTTAGGCCAGCAGAATTACATATAATTATAAATATATAATATGCTTAGAGCAATCGCTCTTCCGCAAACATCGATTTGTGTCTTTTATTAGAACATTAGTTCTACTTGTTTGTCGTTTTATTAACCAAACCAACCCTGTTTAATCTAAATATGTTGGATATCTCTTAATTGTTCTCCTTTTTACTCTATTTAGAGAGTTTCAAAGAAATTATCGAAATAGCAAATCTTTCTTTTATACCATGTCTTTGACACAAGTCCATATTGCTTTTTTGTCATTATTAATTATAAAGATATAATGATAAGAGTAAAATATCTTTGAAATGCTGAAAGCATTTTCAAAAATCTTATTAATTGAATTATTGTCAATATGATTTCGTAGCCAAGAGATAACAAAAATAAGAATCGGCGAATATCGTGGTCCATTTGGATGAGGAAAGTGAAGACTAGAACGCGGCTGATTCCACATTCGTCTTATCAGTGATACGCTAACCTTGACGTATGCACCGTGGAATTTGTGGCCACTGGACATGTGTCGGACCTGTAGGCTGTTGTTGGGTTCTGTGCTACCTGGAGTATAGGAGCTCCATCTATGCTTCCTTCCTACTGTGAATCTGTATGAGACCGATAGACTTAAAAAAGCTGTATGTGTGTGTATTCTGTTATAACGTCGGACCTATAGGCTCTTGTTGGGTTCTATGCTGTCTGGAGTATAGGAGCTCCATCTATGCGTCCTTTCTTCCTGTGGTGAATCTGTATAAGACCGGTGGTCTTAATAAAGCTGTATGTGTGTGTATTCTGTTATAACGTCGGACCTGGAGGCTGTTGTTGGGTTCTGTGCTGCCTGGAGTATAGGAGCTCCATCTATGCTTCCTTCCTGCTGTGAATCTGTATGAGACCGATAGACTTAAAAAAGCTGTATGTGTGTGTATTCTGTTATAACGTCGGACCTATAGGCTCTTGTTGGGTTCTGTGCTGCCTGAAGTATAGGAGCTCCATCTATGCGTCCTTTCTTCCTGTGGTGAATCTGTATAAGACCGGTGGTCTTAATAAAGCTGTATGTGTGTGTATTCTGTTATAACGTCGGACCTGGAGGCTGTTGTTGGGTTCTATGCTGCCTGGAGTATAGGAGCTCCATCTATGCTTCCTTCCTGCTGTGAATCTGTATGAGACCGATAGACTTAAAAAAGCTGTATGTGTGTGTATTCTGTTATAACGTCGGACCTATAGGCTCTTGTTGGGTTCTGTGCTGCCTGAAGTATAGGAGCTCCATCTATGCGTCCTTTCTTCCTGTGGTGAATCTGTATAAGACCGGTGGTCTTAATAAAGCTGTATGTGTGTGTATTCTGTTATAACTTCGGACCTGTAGGCTCTTGTTGGGTTCTGTGCTGCCTGAAGTATAGGAGCTCCATCTATGCTTTCTTCCTGTGGTGAATTTGTATAAGATCGGTGGTCTTAATAAAGCTGTGTGTGTGTAAGATAGCAAAAATAAAAAACCTAAAACAATCACAAGGTTTAAAAGGATTATATGGAAATATAACTAATGATATAAAATAAAAATGCTAATTGATATATTGATAAATTTATAAATTTTCATTTAAATATTTGGAAAAATATATTATTGTAACGAGAAAATTACTTCTCAAAAAAGATCTATTAAACAGGTAAACGGTTCTCAAATGGAATTATAATTGAATGTTTGGTAATAATTGATCTAGTCGTTATATGGAATTTTTATTTCGAAACACAGGTAGGGATTTATCGATATTTACATATTTGATATATTTATATATGCTCATTTAGATATAAATATTTGATTTAATGGATACAGATTAAAATATTCGGAGAGATTGATTTAATAAATCTTGAGATTAAAACAGCCTTTTTTTTTTCTTAATCATCTTCTTCTTCTTTCTTATCTCCACTCAATCATATTAGGGTATCAAGTTGTGACCCTTTATGGTGTCTGTTTGACAACCATCATGACTGGGTGAAGTAGAATGCGTCTTGTCATTAAGACTGGGAGCACTACTCAGTGGCAGGCCGACTTAGCTCCATAAGAAATGGCCTCCTCTGACATGAGGAACAGACATCATGTGTAGCTGCTCCTAACATGGAGTACAAACGCTGCTCATCCTGTATCCCTGGATTAGGAGTCCTTACAGGGTACTATCATCCAGGCCAGCTGAGCCCAGGTTTTTTAGAGAGCTTGTCACTGCTCCCCCTCCTCCTTTTTATCCGGGCTTGGGACCTGCAAAGGCGGAGTTTTTTTCTTAATCATATCTTTATAGGATAAAGATTGTATAAAAAGGTCAGGTGTTGATATTAAAAACAAATTAAGCCTATCCTAACAACTAACATAAGCATAATTTATATGGCAGAGCGCCATCTAGTGACACAGAAATCAACTAAACGTTGATTTAACCTGTTCCTTGATATTTTTACCAACCCAACATCTTGATAAATAAAGAAAAGGCCAACCACGAACGTGTTTCGGGCTATTGGCCCTTGATTTATCAAGAAAATGGGTTGGCCAAATATCAGGGAACAAGTTAAATCAACGTTTAGTTGATTTCTGTGTCACTAGATGGCGCTCTGCCATATAAAAGATGCTCATGTTAGTGGTCAGAATATGCCTAATTTGTTTAATTAATCAATGTTCAATTTTTTTAAATCATCAATATGTTTATGTAAAAATTGGTTACACATTTCAAACTAATTTACTTCAAAATTTGTAATTGATAAGGCACAATTTGGATCATAGATTATAAACACAAGGTAATAAGACCAAATCCAAATAAATAAATTGTGTGTGACGTTTCGGTAACAACACTGTTACCGAAGCATCACACACTATTTATTTATTTGGATTTGGTCTTATTACCTTGTGTTTACTATTATAAAGTTGATGACATAGCTTTTAAATGAATGATGCTTGAAATATTACTTTTTAATTAAATTTTATCTGTGTGAATAAAATATATTTTCACTAAAAGTTTATATACTTATTTAATTTTTGACAATTTCAAATCAGAAGTGATGCTATAATGTTTGGAAGTGATTTATTTATTTTAATTTTCAAAATTTTATTTTTATATGAAGTTAATAGCGTATGTTTTTGAAGAACTTTGAGATGTGTTGATTATAAAAATTATGAAGCAATCATGATGACTTGGCAGTTTTCTTTATGAAAATATTATTTTAGTGAAATACACTTTATGGTCATTATCTATAGATTTTGATGACATACAGAAAGACTTAGTGCTGATACGGAATCAGTGCCAGTGGATTACCCAAAAAGCATTTTAAATGCTCAAACATCAAAAACCTTTTAAAATTTTGTAGACCTGTGTAATAATCAACAAGGTGGACGAGTAGGTAACACCCACGATTCCCGACAGTCATGAACCGGGATTGAATCCCGCGTTAAAAATTTGTTTAATATGTGAATAACCTTCACATATTCACTGTTTCAATTATCATGAACTAGGTTGCTCTTGTTGAGCGGTATCTAATAAATTGATTTTGGAACCGAAACAGCATACAGAGAATCGTCGGTGAAGGAGTCGGTAAAATCCTCGATTCCCGACAGCCATAAACCGGGATTGAATCCCGCGTTGACATTTTGCTTAATATGTGAATAACCTTCACACTCACTGTTTCAATTATCATAAACTAGGTTGCTCTTGTTGAGCGGTACCTAATAAAGTAATTTTGAACCGGAACAAGGTATATGAAACCGCAGTGGGGCCAATTCAATTCATAGGAAGATTAATTTCTTTAATCAGTGATTATTTATTATTTAAATAATTTATTCACTCGGACACAATATTGTTTAAAATATTAATTAATAGATTTTATCGATAGATGCTAATTGTTAAGGTTCCTTTGTCCTTAACGAAAAAGGCCTACTTCAGAGGACTGTATAGGTTTTCAACTATCCAGGCGGTGATTCCAATGCCCAGGCGACACCCCAATGGTGATTCCAATGCTCAGGCGACACCCCAATGGTGATTCCAATGCCCAGGCGACACTCCAATGGTGATTCCAATGCCCAGGCGACACCCCAATGGTGATTCCAATGCCCAGGCGACACCCCAATGGTGATTCCAATGCCCAGGCGACACTCCAATGGTGATTTCAATGCTCAGGCGACACTCCAATGGTGATTCCAATGCCCAGGCGACACCCCAATGGTGATTCCAATGCCCAGGCGACACCCCAATGGTGATTCCAATGCCCAGGCGACACTCCAATGGTGATCAAAAGCCCAGGCGACACTCCAATGGTGATTCCAATGCCCAGGCAACACCCCAATGGTGATTCCAATGCCCAGGCGACACCCCAATGGTGATTCCAATGCCCAGGCAACACCCCAATGGTGATTCCAATGCCCAGGCGACACCCCAATGGTGATTCCAATGCCCAGGCGACACCCCAATGGTGATTCCAATGCCCAGGCGACACCCCAATGGTGATTCCAATGCCCAGGCAACACCCCAATGGTGATTCCAATGCCCAGGCGACACCCCAATGGTGATTCCAATGCCCAGGCGACACCCCAATGGTGATTCCAATGCCCAGGCGACACCCCAATGGTGATTCCAATGCCCAGGCGACACCCCAATGGTGATTCCAATGCCCAGGCGACACTCCAATGGTGATTCCAATGCCCAGGCGACACTCTAATGGTGATTCCAATGCCCAGGCAACACCCCAATGGTGATTCCAATGCCCAGGCGACACCCCAATGGTGATTCCAATACCCAGGCGACACCCCAATGGTGATTCCAATGCCCAGGCGACACCCCAATGGTGATTCCAATGCCCAGGCGACACTCCAATGGTGATTCCAATGCCCAGGCGACACTCCAATGGTGATTCCAATGTCCAGGCGACACCCCAATGGTTATTCCAATGCCCAGGCGACACCCCAATGGTGATTCCAATGCCCAGGCGACACCCCAATGGTGATTCCAATACCTCAGCCAAAGAGAGAATAAATCACGACCAAAAATTATTCACTCTCTCAATCTTTATTTAAAAAACTCAATTATATACAAAATAGTCAACGGTCAATATAATCACAAAACAATTAAATTAAATATTAATAAACAGAATAATATATTAGAAAACTCAACACTAATTGAAATTAAAATTTATTATAATTACAAATATATTCTCAAAATGAGTATCTTTTTTATTTATTATAGTAAGCCCGTTGAAGAGAGATTAACACTTGAAAGCTAGCGTTTTTTAAATAAAAAAAGATACTCATTGTGAGAATATAATTGTAATTTTAATACTTTTTTTCACATTTCTATCATGAATAGATAATTGTAATATGTCAATAATTCACGTCTCGATTATAAAAAAAAAACAATCTATTCATAAGAAAATATATTTTTTATTCTAACCACAAAATGTCTCAGGCAATTTATTTCAACGGGGTAATTTCACTTTTAGAAACAAAATGCAGTAAATTTTACGCAGAAAAAAAAAAGATTTATTTTCAAATTCTTAAACTTCTATTCAAATGAAGGGCAATAAAGTGAAAAATGAATTTATAAAACAAAGGCATTTGTTTAACTTAAATTACTTTTGGAATTTTGAATCAATTCTCAAAATTTTGAATTATGATAAAACCTAATGTTATAAGGAGACCTCTCTATTTCTTATATACATATTTCACGAATTATATATATACAGTAGAACTTGGGATAATTTGAACGAATTCGAAAACGTCTTCAATTCCAATATTTATCTTGATCCCTAGACTTTTAAGCCTTTTATTCAAAACGTTTTTAATTCAAATTTTTGAATAATTCGATTTTTTTGTTCTCTTTTGCTTTGAATTATCTAAGTTCTACAGTCTTAATAAATATATTTCCTCACTCGAATTGAATGAAACTAAAGATACATAATTAGATATTATGTATTTAAACTAATAAATCAACAAATATGAGATATCAATTTTGCTCTTCATTTGGAAAATGGGTGCCGTTGCCATGTTAGTCACCTTGGAAACGAATCAGAATTTGGTCAAATATTCCAAGGGTCCAGGGAGGGACCGTAGGGAGGTGTGGTCAGACTTCTCTTCCCTTCAATTCCCAGCAATGGCCGCAGCCTTGCAGAAAATTAATATTGACCCAGAACAGCAGCTTTATACACCCAAGATAGTGGACATTGCTGCTGCTGTGATAGAGATGTATGGAGACATCTGAGGCACTTCATTGGACACGACAACAACAACAACAGAAAATTGACATGGACCCAGAGCAACAGCTTTACACACCCAAGATAGTGGACATTGCGACTGCTGTGATAGAGATGTATGGAGACATCTGAGGCACTTCATTGAACACGACATCAACAACAACAAATATGAGGTACATAATTAATTATGATTTGTTAGCGCGCCATCTGTTATCAAAATTCGAAACTATTATAGACACATATGATTCTTTTAAAATTAAATAATTTATACTGCCCTTACTGTAATGGAAAAATTAATGGGAGGGCCTGGCTCATTAGTGGTGAAACCTCCCAGCGGTTTGGACAGTTTAAAATAGTAATAGATTAAAATGGCGAATCGGAGGGTTCACCACTGATGAGCCAGGCCCTCCCATTAATTTTTCCATTTTAGTAAGATCAATAGAAATTGTTTAATTTTTAAAAGAATCATACGCGTCTATAATAGTTTAGAATTTACATAATTAATTAATTTAATATATATTGTAGCGTAGAAATCAAGTCTTGGAATATCTGAAGATGTAAAAGTATTTATTGATGACGTCAGTACGACAAGTCGACAATTATCAACAAAACTATCTACAGCTAGAGAATCTTGAACAAGCAAGCTAAGGAACATGTATGATGATTTTATAAATATAGAATAATCTGTTTTAAATATTCTCATTGAATCTACTTCTTTCTTATCTCAACTCAATCATATTAGGGTATCAAGTTGTAACCCTTAATGGTGTCTGTTTGACAACCATCATGACTGGGTGAAGTAGTATGCCTTTGTCATAAAGACTGGGAGCACTACTCAGTGGCAGGCTGACTTAGCTCTAGAAGAAATGGCCGCCTCTGACATGAGGAACAGACGCCATGTGCAGCCGCTCCTAACATGGAGTACAAACGCTGCTCATCCTGTATCCCTGGATTAGGAGCTCTTACAGGGTACTATCAGCCGGGCCAGCTGAACCCAGGTTTTTTAGTGAGCTTGTTACTGCTCCCCCTCCTCCTTTTTTTCCGGGCTTTAGACCGCCAAAGGCGGAGTATTTTTCATTGAATAATTAAATATATATATATAAATGAATGTATGTGTGTCTGTCTGTCCTTTATGCCTGACCAAAACACTCATTGGAACGCCATGAAACTTTGGGAAGTTATTTAGTATAGTACTGGGGGGGTTTCTAGCAAATAAAATTTTTGAAATAACTTTTCGTCTTAAAATAATCAAGATACGAGTAAATGTGGCTACTGAAGGTACGAATTCCAGGATTCAAGACATCTACTGCTGGAATGCCCACTCTTTTCTAGCGCTAGACAACAGACAGTAAATAATGTTGTAGATCTATATCAATTTGTAAATAGCAGAGAGAATTAGCATAGGTTTAACTATTTTTGTAAATATATTTATGATTGTCTTTCGGGCCTGAAAGGTTCAGGTTCCTAATATATATATATATATATATTTTCTTTTTATTTTTAATTCCTTTTCTTGTATAATATGTATATATTAAAATGTGTATATAAAAATGTAAATCGACGTAATTATCCCTAGCCGGGATATCGCGTTTTGTGTTTTGAAATAAATAAATAAATATTCTAATTTATCTGTTATAATTCAACAATCTGCTCTAAATATTATCATGATGATACGATGATTTTGTAATGTAGAAAATTAGGAAAGACAAAATTCAGGATGATACGGCAATTTATTTGAGACAAGAATAATGATACAATTCCAAGGCAAGATACTATTCCTTTAACTTCCAATTACCGAGGGAACCAATTAATATTGATTTTATTCAACTTCTCGAGTATTTTTCAAGGGACCGGGAAAAAATGTTCACTTTATCGAGAGATTCGTTAGACAAACCTTTACTCGGGTAAAACCCGGGCGAAGCCGGGTACATCCATACAAGAATAATGATACAATTCCAAGGCAAGATACTATTCCTTTAACTTCCAATTACCGAGGGACCCAATTAATATTGATTTTATTCAACTTCTCGAGTATTTTTCAAGGGACCGGGAAAAAATGTTCACTTTATCGAGAGATTCGTTAGACAAACCTTTACTCGGGTAAAACCCGGGCGAAGCCGGGTACGTCCGCTAGTTAAATATAAAAAAAAATATATATATATATATATAAATCAATGTTTGTATGTTTGTTTGTTTGTATGTCCGGTATACAAATTCGCAGTAGTTCACTAATTCAAACCAAAATTTCCATACATAGATTTAAAAAATACGGGGAAGACGATAGGCTATTTTAAAAATATATATAAATCAATTATTAAAACTATATATTCAAATTATTCTACTTAGCTCATGAACAGCGCCCTCTATCAAAGATTAGATTAAATTATGCTGATGCAAACAAATAGATAATGCTAATAACAAACAATTCTAAAAAAAATCTTATCTAAATATATATCACTCGGGTAGATATGCACACGGGTCAATCCCGGGGCGAAGCCTGGGTCACCCGTCTAGTAAGTTTATATAAAAGGGCGTATTTCTACTCTGTAAAGAAAAAAAAAACAATTTTTTCTCAAAATATTTCGAAAGATTGCTCCCTCTTTATCAATTTATTGCACAGTAAACTTAAATTACAAATTCTTGTAGATCACATGGAAACAACTTTGTCATTGGTCAAAAAAATAATTAATTATAATAATACCTTTAAAAAGGAGGCAGCAATCTCTCGAAATATTTTTAGAATTTTTTTTTTTTTTCTTTAGAGATCCAGGTACGCCCTTTTATATAATCTTAATTGATGGATCGCCTTTTGACTCAAAATAAAATATAAAATATTACTTCGCCATAATATTAAATAGAGAACAATACCTATTCCAATATATTAAATGAGAACGACATTTGAAAATTATCCCGCATGTGTTTCTTTTGAACGAAAAATCGAAAATTTTTAAAGGAGAAATAACTGTTATTTCTAACCTTAGGGATGAAGTATGAAAGGATGAATTGTGAAGAGTAATGATAAACGGAAAAATAAAGTGTCCAGGGATGGAAATCGAACCCACAGTGTTCTGATTACTGGGCAGATGTCATGTCCACTAGGGTACCCTGGATATTTTTCCGTTTATCATTACTCTTCACAATTCATCCTTTCATACTTTATCCCTAAGGTTAGAAATAATCGCTATTTCTCCTTTAAAAAAATCGATTTTTCGTTTGAAAGAAACATGCGGGATAATTTTCAAATGTCGTTCTACAATCAAAAGCCGCATTATATTGTATTATTAGATGATATTTCAAATATAGAGAATAATCCTTACTCAATACCTAAATTCTTCCATTATTTTATTTCCAAAGCGCTATATCCTGCAAGGGATACTTGCGCCAAACAAGGAGAAAAGTTTATTTACATAAGTTATTTACATTATTCAACGCATTAAAACATTAGAGATTCAGATTTTGTAGAAAGTTTAGAATGTATTTACAAAATGAATTGAACTTTAAATATGATTTTTTTAAATCGGAAATCAAATCGTTAAGTTTACAAACAACTAATTCATTCTTCATTTTATAATCTTGAAATTTCCGTGGTTTGTAACAAATTGAGTATTATAAAAATTTGGACGAAAGTATTTAGGGATTTTTCGTTCAAAAGAAACATATTTATATTAAGATGAGAACGTCATTTCGATATTTAGCAGACGAACATTTTTGCCGTGGTGCCGGATGTAATTATGAGCGGGGGAATTCTTCCATTTATCCGTCCAATCCCATTACACCCGCGCCATTTATTGATTCCCCTATTGGCTACAACAATTACATAGGGTTTTATCTACCTAGCTGTAATATCGATTGATTCTTTAAGAAGATCGCGGTAATCTTATAAATTTATTTTATATATGTCATCATAAATTTGTTTAATAGAATTCAATAGAATTTGCTAAGGTTGTTTAAGGATACATAAGTATAAATTAAGAAAAAAAGGCATCTCCTGAACGTGCAACTGAAAGTTGCTGATGGCTATCGCCATCTATCGGAATAAATATCAACTATTATCGTTGATTTATAATTATTCCAGAATTGGCCAAATACCCATTCTTGATTAATCAAGAAAAGCTAACCACCGACGCGTTTCGGGCTGTTGGCCCTCATCAGCGTGGTGCAAGCTGTACCTCAACGTCCAAAACACTGGTCATTCAGGCATCCTGAAAAATCATGAAACGGGTAGTTAAGGTCAGAATTGCTTGAGACCGCGACACAATGTGAAAAAAATAGTACAAATGTGATATTGTAATGGGATAAGGTGCATATATTAATATATATATAGTATGTTTGTGATATTAAAGTCGTGGTAATAATAATTAAAATAGTTTATATTAATGATGAATCCATTTATTAGTTTCATTAGTAACAGAACGACAGCAAATTATTATTTTTATCAAAGATTTAATATCGACAATTCACAATTTAAACAATGATATTGATTCGTCTAATCAATTGTTACAAAGGTAGAAAAATATAATAAGATAGTGAATAAAGGGTAGATAAAATGTAGGGGAATATATATATAGTTGTGTATGTGTACAAATGTCTTCAGCAAGGAAGGTTTCCCCACCTTGAGAGAGTTCTCCTCCAGACAAGGTCTTCACTCCTCAGTTCCACACCGAGGAAGTACCTATAGATGTGTGTCTTGGTAGACGGCAGGATGGCCAGAGCATCATCGTCTAGGCCATGCTCGAAGACCCAGCCCTGCAGGTCAAGATTTAACATCGATATACAACAATTTAACTATATTTTTAAGAACGGGTCAAACCAATATGGTAGCTACAAGATGTAAATTTAATTCCTAGGCCAAAACGTAGCGTGTAAGATCAGTTAAGTTTGAAGCCTTTTGCACAATAAATATAACACGCTCTTGGGCAAGTCGTTGGAAATTGGATCCATCTGTCATAGGATATCTTAACTATTACATGATTGTCCCAAAGGTTTGTAAACATATTATGAATCATATTTAGCAAGTGTTTACGAACTTTTGAGACAACCCTGTAATTCTGAAACTTGGCCCACCTACTGATTGACCACCCTTGATATAGAACATCAGAGATTGAATCATTCTTCTATAAGAATTCTGTTATAATTTTACCAAGGTTGCTAATATTACCAAGGTTGTTCCAAGTTCGTAAACACTTGAAAATTTTAAATATAAATCATAATATGTTTACGAAAATTTGAGACAACCTTGTAATAAACAACTTTCTACTGCCCTTACTGCAATGATATAAAATAATAGGAGAGCCTGGCTCATCAGTAGTCTCTCTCTCTCTTCTTCTTTCTTATCTCCACACTGGGTGAAGTAGAATGCGTCTGCCTTTGTCATTAAGACTGGGAGCACTACTCAGTGGCAGGCCGACTTAGCTCCAAAAGAAATGGCCGTCTCTGACATGAGGAACAGACACCATGTGCAGCCGCTCCTAACATGGAGTACAAATGCTGCTCATCCTGTATCCCTGGAGTCCTTACAGGGTACTATCAGCCAGGCCAGCTGAGCCCAGGTTTTTAGTGAGCTTGTTACTGCTCCCCCTCCTCCTTTTTCATCCGGGCTTGGGACCAGCAAGGGCGGAGTTTTATCAGTAATGAACCCTCCCAGTAGTTTATACAGTTTAATCTACCAAACCGTTATAAAACCGGTATAAAAGCAAAACAGTCCAATACAATATTACAGCAGTATGATAGAAGAAACTGGCGAAACCGCTAGGAGGGTTCACCAATGAAGAGCCATGCCCTCTCATTACAGTAAGAGCAGTATAAATTTGTTCTATTTTAATATAAACACACCTCTTATAAGTAGTTCAAATTTCCACATTCACAAATTCCAAAAGGTCGTCACAAAAAAATCTATAAATATCTTATATTTATTCGCTCTTTAAATAACCTCTCCATAGATTAAATATAAGAATAGAATTTTGAAAAACATTTTTTTTTCTGAGAATTTTACTAATTAAGTTTTTAATTAGGTTATTATCCAAAAAACCTTATTAGATAAACTATTAAAACAAATATAATATTAGGTTTATATTATAAAATAAGGATTTTATATTTAATTTAAATATACAAAATATTATCCCTGCTTTTATTTAATTACGGTATTTGGTGTCTAATAGAAAAATTAATAATTTATGTTTACAAAGTTTATTGTGATGCATTAGGGCGCCATCTGTTATGAAAATTCGAAACTATTATAGACGGGTATGATTCTTTTTAAAGTTTATTGTAACGCTAACATATTTTAGAGAAATCCACAATATCGATATTTTAAAAATAAAGTTATTTTGGATTTAATAAGTTTCATATATCAAATATTTCGATGGACCAATCGTTCATTTTTTACGAAGTTTTTTGTTTTGAAACCCACAGCAGGTTACGTGTCCCAGGTGAGCCACGGACGTCTTACAAGCTTATTGGACGATAAAACCATTTATAATATCAAATATCTAAATGGATCAATCGTCCATATTTTATCATCTGTTTAGAATGTATATCATTATTTTTTGCTTATCCCTAGTACACGTGGTACAGGCCATGATAATCATGGTGGGTAGAAGTAGGCGACTGCTTTTACTGTAAGTGCACCACATGTCTACACATGTGAAAAGCAGTTTGACTTTGCACTTTAAAATGTTTGGTTACTTGCACTCGCTGGTGGGGTTGGACTTTTTCAAGAATCGGGAGCCATTGAAGCATTTTGTTTTTAAATCTGAAAAAAGTGCCCAATGCGGGAATCAAACCCGGCTCGTAGCTGTCGAAAACCAACGGTTTAGATCATCCTTCCACCGACCCCCGTATGTATGTATGTATGTATGTATGTATGTATATTATAGGTGGTTTTATCACCCAATAATCTTATAAGACGTCCGTGGTCCACCTGAAGCACGCGACCTGCTGCGTGTTTCAAAACAAAAAACAAAAACCTCGTAAAAGATGGACGATTGGTCCATCAAAATATTGGATTAATAAAACTTATTAAATCCAAAATAAGCCTCATTTTTAATATATATATATACAAAAAGACCCTGTTTCTTCTTCGAACAAAATGATACAAAAAAAACCAATATTCTCGAACATTTTAGATTTCAAATATTATGTAAAAGTGATAGCAACGTTTCATAAAAGCATTCCATTCACAAAAGCAAACGATGACAGAATTGATGCCTCTGATACTTGTATATTATAATGTCATATATATTGTTTCAAAGTTTTGAGAGATTATGTAAATATGATAGAAAATATATAAATGAAAGTTTTTTTTTTGGCCAGGAGAGTCGTGCAATAATTGAGATTTTTCAATTGTTTCCTAATGTGATGCAACAGTATTGGCCTAGCCGACAGGATTCTTAGGAAGATTTAAAATATGGGACCTAAAGCTTGTCCTAAAACTCTGACTCCAGAACCTAAAGGAGATGAAGTGAAAATAGAAAAGGATTCTTGACCATAATGATCTATCGAAGCACTGATTGGCTTGGTACTCTCACAACAGGAACTAGTGAATAAGCTTGTGGATCAGCAGATCAAGAAGGATAGTGGTTTCATTCCAGGAGTGATGACTTGGAGAGGAGGTCTGTCACATATTTGTTTAAAGTTTTGAGAGATTATGTACATATGGTAGAAAATATTGTAACATTTTTTTAAAATAATTAATATATTATGAAGGTGGGTATTTACCTTTTAGTTCTCCAATAAAATTATTTACAAGGGGTATTTATAGGGAGAACAACTTATCCCAAGAATAATAGTAGAGTAATTCTTCCTGGAATGAACTTATACGATAATAACAAGGCGAAGGAAGACGAGTATCTTTATTGGTGCATAAGAGCGAGCTTTCGGGCAAAAGCCCTTCGACTGGCAAGATATAACGACGCTATGAACGACATAGATGGCTGTAGAGAATATATACACTTATTAATTTACATAAATATAGAAAAAAGCATGCAAATGGGCAATTTAACTATTTGTAAAAATGAGAGGTAAAAATAAAAATGGAAAAAATGAAATAGAAATCCTATAGGGTAATAGAAGGGATGCTAGAACATTAGCTGTAGGTAAGAAATATCAGTGAGGCATAACACATGGCTGCAATGGGATATCAAGCATATAAAAGAGAAATTTATACATGCTACACTCATTACAATTCTCACTGCCCCACCTCCCATAAAATCAATATTGTTAGAACTCTTACAAAAAGAATATCCACCCATTGTTCCATAGACATCTTTAAAATAATAGAAAGAAATCGCATTATAACCCAGCTCTCCATGGCTTCTTTTCCACTCTGGTTCATTAACAAATATACTTACACACCTGCATCCTCCAATCCTTCCATGACATACAGATCATTGTGTTTTCTCCCTTACTCCCCCTCCTCTGTTGATATAGCCAGAAAACTCAAATCCTATGGCATCCGTACCATATATAAAAACTCCCCGAACCTTCTTTCATCCCTCCGTCACCCTCATACTAAGTCCTCAGCTCCTCCTGCCCCCCTTCGTTCTGTGGGTGCAGTCTACTCCGTCTCATGCGAACAGTGCCCTGCCACTTACGTCGGTGAGACGGGTAGATCTGTATCCATCAAGATGACTGAACATTCCCGCAATATTTCCCGTCAAGATACGAAGTCCCTCATTTACCAACATATGCAGACCACGGGCCACACGTTCAACATCAACAACCCCACCATACATTACAGCCACATACATATCTTACACCAAAGACTCATTTTAGAATCAATAGTATCCCACAAACTAAATAGCATCAATAGAAAAATAGAACTTCCAGAAGCCTATCATCCTCTCCTGTCCTTTATTTAAACCTCCCCCTTGTATTTAACTGTAGAATATTGACCTCCCTGAAGCATGTCAAGCTCTCCTGGCCTTTATGTATAAATTTCTCTTTTATATGCTTGATATCCCATTGCAGCCATGTGTTATGCCTCACTGATATTTCTTACCTACAGCTAATGTTCTAGCATCCCTTCTATTACCCTATAGGATTTCTATTTCATTTTTTCCATTTTTATTTTTACCTCTCATTTTTACAAATAGTTAAATTGCCCATTTGCATGCTTTTTTCTATATTTATGTAAATTAATAAGTGTATATATTCTCTACAGCCATCTATGTCGTTCATAGCGTCGTTATATCTTGCCAGTCGAAGGGCTTTTGCCCGAAAGCTCGCTCTTATGCACCAATAAAGATACTCGTCTTCCTTCGCCTTGTTATTATCGTATAACTTATCCCAAGGTAAAGATAATAATAATCATGATAAAGAATTCTTCCTGATTTGAAATTAAACGAGAAACATGGTGAAGGAAAACGAGTTTCTTTTATTGATGCATAGGTGCAAACTTTCGGGTAAAAACCCTTCAACAGGCAAGCAATAAAGCGCGACTTAAAATTATATATATATATGATAATTTAAACCAATAACCTTATATTATGTAATACGTATAACAAGCTTGTCATGTTGTATATAGAACTAATTATACGCATAATTGACATGTCTCCTTGCATAACCATATGTAATGTACTGAGGATGAATAAAACTATATAATAGATTAAAAACTAAGTCAAAAGCAGGATTGAGAGATCACAAAGTAACTTCTAAAGATAGATTGTTAGCCGACTGGTAGGCACCAGACTCGAGTAACACCGACAGTCTGTCGCCAGTCTCAGGTGTCCATCGACACGTGCATGACCCAATTCTCTTTGTCAGAGCGGTCGTATAAAAAGGCCGCGTAGCAACAGTCAGGACTAGTCCAGTTCCCCATCAGCGCGTCGCCGGTTGTCTCCAAGTTCACCCTCATTCACCATGTAAAACAGTAAGGAATCTTCTATCTCCATCTTTGCTCTTGGCTCGCTTTTTATCTATTCAAGGAACCTTCTACAACGTGTCGCTTCGTTTTTTGTGTGTGTGGACATTCCCAAGTTTCCACTCTGCCTCGACCACGACTGCCTGTACCCTGTGAGAACTGTTAAAGATCCTACAAGGTGCAGAGAGGTACGGGAAAACTCTCCACCCCTGACTGTCCCTCGCGGTTACTACAGGTTTGACCCTCGGTTGCCACAACTTATAGCGAGAGTCGACGAGGTTCTACAACAGGCCAACCAGAACCTCAACGCATTATTACAGCTAGTCGACAGGATCCCTAATCACAGATAAGGATCCCAACATAATATTACAGATAGTCGCCAGGATCCCTAATCACAGACAGGATCCAACCCAATATTACAGAGAGTCGACAGGACCTCAACATATTATTACAGAGAGTCGTCAGGATCTCAACAACGCAACATATCACAGATAGTCGACAGGATTACCACAACGAAGGAGACCACAACGAAGAAGGTAAAGACTGTCTAGATAGGAAAGAGCCAAGAAGCAAGATGGAGGAACAAGCACGCCATTCCAACAAAACGACCAAGCAATCTTCCCCCCAACGACACAGCCGAACATCCCGCAAAATAAGCCGGTGAGAAGTTACCCACCTTCGACCTTACAACGCTACCATCCAGACGACATGCCACCATCGCCAAACAGAAGTCACAAGCTTCTACAAGCTCTACAAGACGCCTTCCACGTCATCAGGACAACAACCAAAGACCAAGTCTCCTGACTGAACAAACATAAAAACTGTGAGTTTTTAAAAAATCTACTTAACTCTTTCTACATGCTAACAACTTGATTCTCTATAAATTTAATGTTTATTTTTACTGTAATTATTTTTAAATCAAATTTTACCATTTTTATAGCATTTCAATTCAAATTTTAAATATTGTACACCATCATTTATCAATTTTTACTTTATTTCAAGCAACTTATAAATTTTAATTCATTACTTGCAATCTTACAGTTTTAAAAAATCATATTATATTTAAATTACTCGAATCATAATTCTAAACTTATTTGTGTGTTTCTTTTAATACCTTATTTTTATACCAAAAAAACACCAATGTCTTAATTAAATACACAAAACTTTGCAAAAAATCATTGTTATGTTCACTATTTTATGTACACGCCCCATTCAAATGATAAGTCACTATCATGCCATTGCCCTTTTACAAGTATAATTTTCGCACTAACATAAGCAACGATTTAAAAAATATATTCAAATTTTAATAAACATAGGTGAAACGCATTTTTTAAAAAATACAAAAATCGAAAGATACACTATCTTCAAAAGCACAACTAGAAATGTAACTGTCCTTCCCCAAAACAAGTTAAAAAATTCCAACATAGCTACACTCCTTCGTCCTTTTCTTTTTACATGCATAATTATTAATAATTCACACATCCCTCGGAACGAACTTCAACACATTCCCACCTTACTTTCTCCAATTGGCCACATCTATTAACGCGCGATTTAACACGTCCAATTTCGAGCCACACGAGCTCCATATCGTCGCGAACACAAAGATTTCGCAATAAACATACCACCTCTATAACAATCTGAAAATTCTCGATGTGTTTCGTACAACAACCACCCATGACTAAAAAATTTGTTATTTATTCGGAAACTAGTTAGATGCTGTACCAAAAACGAAGATTTCACGTGACACCTTTCCATACAATTCACACACTAGTGTCACAGCGCACCACAACAATTTTCTCACTTAACAGGCCCAAGACGCCTTCATGCCTGTGACACCTCACCAAAGCGTGTCTACGTTAAAGTCGCACTTTTACGCACATCTAACCTGACATCATTGAATAACATTTTTTATTAAGTCCACAACATCGTCGAGACACAACGCTTACGAACACCAAGAAAACTATATATTTCAAATAACCAATTAAATAACCTAATTCGTCCTATTACTTTGTGTAAGCAACATAAATCAGGAGATGACGACCGCTGCGTCGGATAGAAAAACAATTATGGCCGCTATGTTGACATCTCCAGTTACAGCCGCCATTTTAACATGACACCTCCAATTTATTAGGCCGTACCTTGGCACAGCAGAATGCTAGATTGTCGTGTCCACCAAATAACCTGTCAATTATCAACTGATTGACTTACCAATCATTACCCAATTTACTTATTAATTTGAACTTTAATATTGAATTATCATAACACTTTATATCTTTAATTATCATTATGTGTTTTACAACTTTTACATTATTTTCACGCCCAGTATGGAATATTTTTCTAAACTAGAACGCCATCTTTTATAATGTTAACCCTTTATTGTTATATATTACAATCATCTTCGTCAATACCATCCAATTTTAAGAATCAAGATCGCTCCCCGTATGGTCTCACATAATATAATCGGGAAGATCTGGCAAAGACCAACTTCTCAGACCGGACCAAAGCGACATAGGGCCACATTGCCTCCCCATAGGTCAAACTAAAGACACCAATAATCTTGGACCTACACCTAGACATTGTGTGAATATGTTCCTTTCTTTTTTTCAGGAACGAATATTTTTTGTTTTCTTTTAACCTTTCTTCAAAAGAGACATTTTTTGCTCCATTTGTTTATCTAATCATTAATAACCTTTAATTATATTATATATTTTTTTGTATAAAATCTTGAATAATTATTTTTTTTTATTTTTTTTTTACTTTTCAATTATAATCAAATTTTTATTCCAACATTATTTTAACAACTTTATTTTTTTTAACAATGGCAAAACATTTAATTCTTTCAATAATCATTTTTAATTCATTATTATATCTTTTATATATTACTAATTCTCATTATTATATCTTTTATATTTTACTAATTCATTATTATATCTTTCATGTAGTACATGTTTGATCTTATCCACTTATACTTTTTTTTATCCACAATCACATTTTTATCTTTTTATTCACTATATTTTTGTTTAATTACTTTATTATATGACAATGTTTGTTTATCATCAACTATCGGGCATATACAACAATAGTTTTTCAATAATCCTACTTACTAATCACTTCCCTATATATTTTTTTACTACCTCTTTCAGCCATTGCTTCGAACGATAGTAGAAACGACAGCACTGCTTGACAATTTTTCTTTTGATTTCGTAATTCAACAAACTCTTTGAAAACACAGTTCCCCAGAAGTACAAGTCTCGACTTTTTGGTCTGAACACGTTTCAAAAGTTTATTTCAATCATCCGCAGAGCACATCACCAACGCATGCACAAAGCGTTCACATTTTTCAATTTTCAATTTTTTCAGCTCTAGCGGACCACAATCAACCTTTGATTTCAAGTCAAGTCAGACAACCTACTGTCGCTCCAACAATTCTACTTATCGCATGGCTCTACCACCCCTTTCAAGCATATTAATAATTTTCTTCAACAACTTTTCAACCCAATAACCCTACAATTGTGACAAAGCACTGTAACCTTATACAGGATCACAGGTGAAACATTGCCTAGGAAGACGCACAAGTCTATATCCTCGCTTTGCACCTGGATCTCAGTATTTGATTGTCTGTGCAACAATTACAATTGCATATTCTTCAACCCCTAACCCTTTCCAACGCCCGCCAACAATCTCTTAGAACATCATCATTATTTTTTAGCAAACAAAGGTTTTATCTACAGTTCTCTTTTATAATGAATATCATAACTTTTTAATTAAACATAAGTTTTATTTTTATAATTTTCAGATATAGCCAAATAAACATCTTGTTATAGCCCTTTACCCTCACAGTTTTAATTAATTAAAATAAATTCTAATTACTTACCTGTGTTAGAGAGGCTTTACCCGCTTAAACCCGGATAAACCCTTTCACTCACGGGGCCCATCTATGATAATTTAAACCAATAACCTTATATTATGTAATACGTATAACAAGCTTGTCATGTTGTATATAGAACTAATTATACGCATAATTGACATGTCTCCTTGCATAACCATATGTAATGTACTGAGGATGAATAAAACTATATAATAGATTAAAAACTAAGTCAAAAGCAGGATTGAGAGATCACAAAGTAACTTCTAAAGATAGATTGTTAGCCGACTGGTAGGCACCAGACTCGAGTAACACCGACAGTCTGTCGCCAGTCTCAGGTGTCCATCGACACGTGCATGACCCAATTCTCTTTGTCAGAGCGGTCGTATAAAAAGGCCGCGTAGCAACAGTCAGGACTAGTCCAGTTCCCCATCAGCGCGTCGCCGGTTGTCTCCAAGTTCACCCTCATTCACCATGTAAAACAGTAAGGAATCTTCTATCTCCATCTTTGCTCTTGGCTCGCTTTTTATCTATTCAAGGAACCTTCTACAACGTGTCGCTTCGTTTTTTGTGTGTGTGGACATTCCCAAGTTTCCACTCTGCCTCGACCACGACTGCCTGTACCCTGTGAGAACTGTTAAAGATCCTACAAGGTGCAGAGAGGTACGGGAAAACTCTCCACCCCTGACTGTCCCTCGCGGTTACTACAGGTTTGACCCTCGGTTGCCACAACTTATAGCGAGAGTCGACGAGGTTCTACAACAGGCCAACCAGAACCTCAACGCATTATTACAGCTAGTCGACAGGATCCCTAATCACAGATAAGGATCCCAACATAATATTACAGATAGTCGCCAGGATCCCTAATCACAGACAGGATCCAACCCAATATTACAGAGAGTCGACAGGACCTCAACATATTATTACAGAGAGTCGTCAGGATCTCAACAACGCAACATATCACATATATATTCTTCCTACCATTTGTACCATAGTTCTTATAAGTCGCGCTTTATTGCTTGCCTGTTGAAGGGTTTTTTACCCGAAAGCTTGCACCTTTGCATCAATAAAAGAAACTCGTCTTCCTTCACCATGTTTTTCGTTTAATAATAATTATGAGCGTCGTCAGCCACCGTCCCGTTTTCCTTATTTGCAGATAAGATTCCGAGAACCCCTCACACCTGTGGTCCCCCCCGGGGTCCAGGGATGATTGACAGGTGTCCTATCTGGATGGAGCTACTTGACAATATATAAAAGGAAGTTTTTTTTTTGGCCAGGAGAGTCGTGCAATAAATGAGATTTTTCAATTGTTTCCTAGCTTGATGCTACAATATATATAAAACATGAAGTTGTGGAAGGCTTATATATAGGTACCTAAATAGATATCTCTCTCTTTAATTGTTTATCAGAATGATGCGTAAAGTTGCACGATAAGGAGATGCCTTTTACATAATTTATGAACCTTATCCCAGTACAATATCACATTTGTACTATTTTTTTTCATATAAATATATAAATTTTAATCTTAATAGGTCTCTAAAAGATTTTAACCTTATTCCATTATGTGAAAAAATAGTACAAATGTGATATTGTACTGGGATAAGGTTTATAAATAATGAAAAAGGCATCTCCTTATCCTGCAACTGAAATTTGCTGATGGCGATAGTTGGCGCAAGCCATCAGCAACTTTCAGTTGCACGAAAGGAGAGATGCCTTTTTTATAATTTATTCCGTTAATAAAATCTACTTGAAATATATAATATCTTTATAAACTACTTGAATAACAGAAAAGATTGTTAAATTTAAAATTTTCAAAGAATTCTTTTAAAATCAAACAGTCCACAAATCTTTTTTAGGTAATTTAAAATTGGAAGGTTCAAATCAAAGCTCCCAAATAATACCATAGTCTAGATCCTCCCCCTGAATTCAACTATTAAAACTATGCTATCCTTTTATGTTAAAAGAGGAATGAATATTTTAAAAGTTTTGGAGTCTCTAACTAGCACAATCCAATTTGCCCGCCGCTCTCTTCCAATTTACAGCAGAAATTGGCTCTTCTAGCAACTTGGCTGTGATGGTATTGCAAACATTCC
>CP092874.1:87691815-87760097 GCA_030710605.1 Cordylochernes scorpioides | reverse complement strand
TAATAGAAATTTTATTTTCTATCAAAAACGTTATCCAATTGAAAGTTCTTCAGCGAATGCTCCTGAAAATTAATCTCCTCAAGTTTCTTCGATATCCTTTGATACAATCTTTATCAATAATTTGGTACTCTATATTCTGAAATTATTTTACATTCCTATCATTGTTGGATCAATAAATAATATAAAATTTCGAAACTATTATAGATGTATATGATTCTTTTAAAAATTAAACAATTTCTACTGCCCTTATTGCAATGGAAAAATTAATGGGAGAACCTGGTTTATTAGTAATGAACCCTCCCAGCGATTTAGCAAGTTTATTTATGCATCATAACAGAATGTTAAACTGTAATACATTCAGGTTTAAGCTAAGATTACTCATATTGTTGGATTAATAAATATATCCAAAACAATAATAGAAGAATTTTATTCTATTTTAAGTCATATTTTCCTAAATTCTAATAAATTCATGACATTTTATCATTTGTAAACTTTATCAGTTTTCAAATTACGAAACTATTTTAGACGCGTAATATTCTTTTTAAAATTAAACAATTTCTACTACCCTTACTGCAATGGAAAAATTAAAGGGAGGGCCTGGCTCATCAGTGGTGAACCCTCCCAGCGGTTTCGCCAGTTTAATCTACCATACCGCTGTTATATTGCATTTTTGGAACTTCCTTTTATAGTGATACTGATGCTTGACTCTTCGAATGAGTATTTTAGATGAACTATGGACATAAACTTTTAGGTAAGCAGAATTACATATAATTATAAATATATAATATGCTTCGAGCAATCACTCTTCCGCAAACATCGATTTGTGTCTTTTATTAGAACATTAGTTCTAATTGTTTGTCGTTTTATTAACCAAACCAACCCTGTTTAACCTAAATATGTTGGATATCTCTTAATTGTGCTCTTTTTAATCTATTTAGAGAGTTTCAAAGAAATTATCGAAATAGCAAATCTTTCCTTTATACCATGTCTTTGACACATGTCATATTGCTTTTTTGTCATTATTAATTATAAAGATATAATGATAAGAGTAAAATATCTTTGAAATGCTGAAAGCATTTACAAAAATCTTATTAATTGAATTTTTATGAATATGATTTCGTAGCCAAGAGATAACAAAAATAATAATAGCCGAATGCCGTGGCCCATTTGGATGAGGGATGTGAAGACTAGAACGCGGCTGATTCCACACTCGTCTTTTCAGTGATACGCTAACCATGACGTATGCACGGTGGAATTTGTGGCCACTGGACATGAGTCGGACCTGTAGGCTGTTGTTGGGTTCTGTGCTGCCTGGAGTATATGAGCTCCATCTATGCTTCCTTCCTGTTGTGAATCTGTATGAGACCGATAGACTTAAAAAAGCTGTATGTGTGTGTGTATTCTGTTATAACGTCGGACCTGTAGGCTCTTGTTGGGTTGTGTGCTGCCTGAAGTATAGGAGCTCCATCTATGCGTCCTTTCTTCCTGTGGTGAATTTGTATAAGACCGGTGGACTTAATAAAGCTGTATGTGTGTTTATTCTGTTATAACGTCGGACCTGAAGGCTGTTGTTAGGTTCTGTATTGCCTGGAGTATAGAAGCTCTATCTATGCTTCCTTCCTGTAGTGAATTTGTATAAGATCGGTGGTCTTAATAAAGCTGTATGTGTGTGTATTCTGTTATAACGTCGGACCTGAAGGCCGTTGTTGGGTTCTGTGCTGCCTGGAGTATAGGAACTCCATCTATGCTTTCTTCCTGCTGTGAATCTGTATAACACTGGTGGTCTTAATAAAGCTGTGTGTGTGTAAGATAGAAAAAATACAAACCGATAAAACAATTACAAGGTTTAAAAAGGTTAAATTGAAAATATAACTAGTGATATAAAATAAAAATGCTTATTGATATATTGATAAATTTATAAATTTCATTTAAATAATTGAAAAAATATAATATTGTAACGAGAAAATTACTTCTCAAAAAGATCTATTAAACAGGCAAACGGTTCTCAAATGGAATTATAATTGAATGTTTGGTAATAATTGATCTAGTCGTTATGGAATTTATTTCGAAAGACAGGTAGGGATTTTATCGATTTTTACATATTTGATATATTTATATATGCTCATTTCGATATAAATATTTGATTTAATGGATACAGATTAAAATATTCGGAGAGATTGATTTAATAAACCTTGAGATAGTAACAGCCTTTTTTTTTTCTTAATCTTCTTCTTCTTCTTTCTTATCTCCACTCAATCATATTAGGATATCAAGTTGTGACCCTTGATGATGTCTGTTTGACAACCATCTTGACTGGGTGAAGTAGAATGCGTCTGCCTTTGTCATTAAGACTGGGAGCACTACTCAGTGGCAGGCCGACTTAGCTTCAAAAGAAATGGCCGCCTCTGACATGAGGAACAAATGCTATGTGCAGCCGCTCCTAACATGGAGTACAAACGCTGCTCATCCTGTATCCCTGGATTAGGAGTCCTTACAGGGTACTATCAGCCGAGCCAGCTGAACCCAGGTTTTTTAGTGAGCTTGTTACTGCACCCCCTCCTCCTTTTTAATCCGGGCTTGGGACTGGCAAAGGCGGAGTTTTTTTCTTAATCATCTCTCTATAGGAAAAAAATCTATAAAAAGGTCTGGTGTTGATATTAAAAACAAATTAGGCATATCCTAACAACTAAATTGAGCATTTTTTATATGGTAGAGTGCCATCTAGTGGAACAGAAATCAACTAAACGTTGATTTAACCTGTTCCTTGATATTTGGCCAACCCAACATCTTGATAAATAAAGAAAAGGCCAATCACGAACGTGTTTCGGGCTATTGGCTCTTGATTTATCAAGAAAATGAGTTGGCCAAATATCAAGGAACAGGTTGAATCAACGTTTAGTTGATTTCTGTTCCACTAGATGGCTCTCTGCCATCTAAAAGATGCTCATGTTAGTGGTCAGAATATGCCTAATTTGTTTAATTAATCAATGTTTAATTTTTTTTAATCATCAATATTTTTATGTAAAAATTGGTAACACATTTCAAACTAATTTACTTTAAAATTTGTTATTGATAAGGCACAATTAGGATTATAGATTATAAACACAAGGTAATAAGACCAAATCCAAATAAATCAATAGTGTGTGACGTTTCGGTAACAACGCTGTTACCGAAGCATCACACACTATTTATTTATTTGGATTTGGTCTTATTACCTTGTGTTTACTATTATAAAGTTGATGACATAGCTTTTAAATGAATGATGCTTGAAATAATACTTTTTAATTAAATTTAATCTGTGTGAATAAAATATATATTTTCACTAAAAGTTTAAATACTTATTTAATTTTTGACAATTTCAAATCAGAAGTGATGCTATAATGTTTGGAAGTGATTTATTTATTTTAATTTTCAAAATTTTATTTTTATATGAAGTTAATAGCGTATGTTTTAGAAGAACTTTGAGATGTGTTGATTATAAAAATTATGAAGCAATCATGATGACTTGGCAGTTTCCTTTATGAAAATATTATTTTGGTGAAATACACTTTATGGTCATTATCTAGAGATTTTGATGACATACAGGAAACCTCTCTAACAGCAGATACGGAATAAGCCCCATTGGATTACCCAAAAAGCATTTTAAATGCTCAAACATTAAAACCTTTTACAATTTGTAGACCTGTGTAATAATCAACAAGGTGGACAAGTGGGTAACACCATCGATTCCCGACAGTCATGAACCGGGATTGAATCCCTCGTTAACATTTTGTTTAATATGTGAATAACCTTCATATATTATTCATTGTTTCAATTATCATAATCTAGGTTGCTCTTGTTGAGCGGTATCTAATAAATTGATTTTGGAACCGAACCGAAACAGCATACAGAGAATCGTCGGTGAAGGAGTAGGTAAAACCCTCGATTCCCGACAGCCATGAACCAGGATTGAATCCCTCGTTAACATTTTATTTAATATGTGAATAACCTTCACATATTATTCATTGTTTCAATTATCATAAACTAGGTTGCTCTTGTTGAGCGGTATCTAATAAAGTGATTTTGAATCGGAACAAGGTATATGAAACCGCAGTAGGGCCAATTCAATTCACAGGAAGATTAATTTCTTTAATCAGTGATTATTTATTATTTAACTAACTTATTCACTGTGACATAATATTGTTTAAAATATTAATTAATAGACTTTTATCGATAGATGCTAATTGAAATTATAATTATAATTTATTAAAATTTTACAAATATATTCTAAAAATGAGTATCTTTTTTATTTATTATAGTAAGCCCGTTGAAGAGTGATTAACACTTGAAAGCTAGCGTTTTTTAAATAAAAAAGATACTCATTGTGAGAATATATTTGTAATTTTAATAATTTTTTTCACAATTTTATCATGAATAGAGATATATTTATAACTTGTTAATAATTCACGTCGCGCAATTATAAAAAAAAAACAATATATTTATAAGAAAATATATTTTTTCTTCTAACCACAAAATGTCTCAGGCAATTTATTTCAACGGGGTAATTTCACTTTTAGAAACAAAATGCAGTAAATTTTACGCAGAAAAAAAAAGATTTATTTTCAAATTCTTAAACTTCTATTCAAATGAAGGGCAATAAAGTGAAAAATGAATTTATAAAACAAAGGCATTTGTTTAACTTAAATTACTTTTGGAATTTTGAATCAATTCTCAAAATTTTGAATTATGATAAAACCTAATGTTATAAGGAGACCTCTCTATTTCTTATATACATATTTCACGAATTATATATATACAGTAGAACTTGGGATAATTCAAACCTCTTTAATTACAATATTTATCTGGGTCCCTAGAATTTTAAACCTTTTATTCAAAACGTTTCTAATTCGAATTTTTTTTTGGTCACTTGTACTTCGAATTATCCATGTTTGACAGTCTTAATAAATATATTTCCTCGCTCGAATTGAAAATGGAACTAAAGATACATAATTAGATATTATGTATTTAAACTAATAAATCAACAAATATGAGATATCGGTTTTGCTCTTCATTTGGAAAATGGGTGCCGTTGCCATGTTAGTCACCTTGGAAACGAATCAGAATTTGGTCAAATATTCCAAGGGTCCAGGAGAGACCGCAAGGAGGTGTGGTCAGACTTCTATTCAATTCCCAGCAATGGCCGCAGCCTTGCAGAAAATTGACATTGACGCAGAGCAGTAGCTTTACACACCCAAGATAGTGGACATTGCTGCTGCTGTGATAGAGATGTATGGAGACATCTGAGGTTCTTCATTGGATACGACAACAACAACAACAACAAATATGAGGTACATAATTAATTATGATACATTAGCGCGCCATCTGTTATGTAAATTCTAAACTATTATAGACGTGTATTATTCTTTTAAAAATTAAATAATTTATACTGCCCTTACTGTAATGGAAAAATTAATGGGAGGGCCTGGCTCATCAGTGGTGAACCCTCCCAGCGGTTTCGCCAGTTTAAAATAGTAATAGATTAAAATGGCGAATTGGAGGGTTTACTACTGATGAAACAGGCCCTCCCATTAATTTTTCCATTTCAGTAAGATCAGTATAAATAGTTTAATTTTTAAAAGAATCATACGTATCTATAATAGTTTCGAATTTACATAATTAATTAATTTAATATATATTATAGCGTAGAAATCAAGTGTTTGTATATCTGAAGATGTGAAAGTATTTATTGATGACGTCAGTACGACTAGTTGACAATTATCAACCAAACTATCTACAGCTAGAGTATATTGAACAAGTAAGCTAGGTAACATGTATGATAATTTCATAAATGCAGATTAATCTGTTTTTAATATTTTCATTGAATTATCTTCTTTCTTATCTCCACTCAATTATATTAGGGTATCAAGTTGTGATCCTTAATGGTGTCTGTTTGACAACCATCATGACTGGGTGAAGTAGTATGCCTTTGTCATTAAGACTGGGAGCACTACTCAGTGGCAAGCCGACTTAGCTCCAAAAGAAATGGTCACCTCTGACATGAGGAACAGACGCCATACGAGACGCCTCGTATATAGCCGCTCCTAACATGGAGTACAAACGCTGCTCATCCTGTATCCCAGGATTAGGAGCCCTTACAGGGTACTATCAGCCGGGCCAGCTGAACCCAGGTTTTTTAGTGAGCTTGTTACTGCCCCCCCCCCCTCATTTTTAATCCGGGCTTGTGACCGGCAAAGGCGAAGTATTTTTAATTGAATAATTAAATTAAATTGAATAATAAAATATAAGTATACTAGACGAATGACCCGGGCAACGCCCGGGTTTACCCGAGAGGAGAGATTAAATGTTTTATTCAAACACTATGCGTTATAATTATAAATTTGGCGCCGTGGATGTTACTCTTGTGAAACGTCCCGTCCAAACTTTACATGTACATTAGGTCAGTTGATATTACCTCCCATCTTCACCGCTAGAGGCGCTTCTCGCGAGCAAAAGGGCAAACTCGACGAATATTCGGGAAAGAGACCTGAAAATTTCACTATAAATTTTTCCAGATTCTACTCTATATACTGTTAAAATTTCAGTCAGATTAGTTACGATATAAATCTTCAAATCGAGCGAGCGTCTATAAATATTTCGATTTGGATCAACTATTCTAAATATTAAGCGAATATTAAGAAATTTTTTTAGAAGATTTCAATTTTAAACGTATTTATAACCTTGATAGAGGGCGCTGTTCGTGAGCTAAGTAGAATAATTTGAATATACAGTTTAAATATTTAATTTATATATAATTTAAAATAGCCTATCGTTTTCCTCGTATTTTTTTACCTATGTATGGAAATTTAGGTACTGTAAAAAATAACTTTGCTTCAATAATATATATATAAAAAATAAAAAAAACCCAGGCTAAGTTTCGAACCAAGGTTGTGGAAATACGAAGCCGTACACTTAACCATTAAGCTACGCTTGGCATCAAAAATATTCGCATGTAAAGCTATTTCAGGCCTTACATATTCCTAACGACCTTTTTGAAATAGGTTTTTGAAACATAGGAATTATAATACTTCAAATAAATAGAAATAGAGTGAACACAAATAAACAATACCAAATATTTCGAATTAGAGCAGGCATTTTAAACGGCGAATTAGATAAGTTATATCTAAAAATGAAAATATATAAATAAATAAAACATACCAAATATTGCAAGAGAAGTTATTTTAAACGGCGAATTAGATCAGTTATAGCTAAAAATGAAAATATATACGTAAATAAAACCTACCAAATATTTCAAATTAGAGCAGTTATTATATAAATATTTATATTATATGTGTTATTAAGCGAACTATAATTAGTTATTTTAAACGGCGAATTAGATCAGTTATATCTAAAAATGAAAATATATAAATAAATAAAACCTACCAAATATTTCAAATTAGAGCAGTTATTATATAAATATTTATATTATATGTGTTATTAAGCGAACTATTATTAATAAAATATTGAGAAGATTTAGATTTTAAACGTATTTATAACCTTTTAGTACTTGATAGAGGGCGCTGTTCGTGAGCTAAGTAGAATAATTTGAATATATAGTTTTAATAATTGATTTATATATTTTTTAAAATAGCCTATCGTCATCCCCGTTATTTTTTACCTATGTATGGAAATTTTGGTTTGAATTAGTGAACTACTGCGAATTTGTATACCGGACATACAAACCAACATTCATTTTTATATATATAGATATAAAAGGGTGTATTTGGATCTGTAAAGAAAAAATATTTTTCTCTAAATATTTCGAGAGATTGCTTCCTTTTTATAAATTTATTGTATAATAAACCTAATTTACAAATTCTTGTAGATCACATGAAAACAACTTTGTCATTGGTCAAAAATAATTAATGATAATAATACATTTAAAAAAGAGGGAGAAATCTATCGAAATACACTGCGTGACATTGAAAATGGAACACCAAGAAATAGTGGCCAGAAAGTGATGACACTCGGCAGACAGAGAGAGACAGGGACGAACAATAAGTGATCTTTATTTCAAAATGATAGTCATAATACAGAGCGAGAACGGCGTCGGCTTAGTAGCAAGTAGGACCACCGCGGACGGCGATGCACGCAGCAACACGTCTAGGTAGAGAGTCAATCAGAGTACGGATGGCGTCCTGAGGGATGGCTCTCCATTCCCTCTCAACCATTTGCCACAGTTCGTCTTCTGAACGCGGCTGTGGCAAGGCATGCAAACGGCGTCCAATGATGTCCCAGACGTGCTCGATTGGTGAGAGATCAGGAGAGTACGGTGGCCAGGGAAGCATCTGTACATCTTGCAGAGCTTGTTGGCTAATGCGAGCAGTGTGCTGTCGGGCGTTATCCTGCTGATAAAGGGCATTGGGTACCCCCTGAAGGTAGGGGAGTGTCACCGGTCGCAGCACATCATCAACGTATCGTTGGGCCGTCATAGTGCCCTGAATATGAAGTGAAGGTGACCTGGAATCATACGCGATTGCGCCCCAAACCATGATTCCACGTTGTCGCACGGTGGGGCGTTCCACAATTGCTGCCGGATTGGACCTTTCTCCACGTCGACGCCACACGCGTACACGGCGACTATCACTGGACAAGCAGAAACGCGACTCATCTGAGAACGCGACCCTGTGCCATTCCGTCATCCACGTCGATCTAGCCCGGCACCATTCCAAACGTTGGCGCCTATTCGGTGGGGTCAATGGCAGTCTTCTTAGCGGACGGCATGAGTGCAAGCCATTAGCAACCAATCGACGGGAAATGGTTCTGGTCGAGATGGAATGATCTAGGGTGTCTTGCACATGTTGCAGGATGGCGGTACAAGTGGCTTGTGGGGCCGCCACTGCTTGTCGAAGGATACGCCGATCCACACGTGCTGACGTCACTCTGGTTGCACCGACATTCCTATAAATTGCCACATTTCCTTGTTCCAACCATCTTCTCCACAGTCGGTGCACCGTGGACGCGCCAAGGTGTGTATCAGCTGCGATTTGACGTATGGACCAACCTGCCCTTTTCAGTCCGATCACCATGCCCCTCGTAAAAGCGTCTGTCTGCTTGAACTGCCTCCGTTTACGATGACCTGGCATTCTCTGTTATTACACGTGTCTTTTGACACAAGAACAAAATTTCTACAATGATTTTTCTTGAAGAAATAACGACACGAATACTGTCCTTTCTGCAAGTTCCTTCCCTTATATCTTACTCCATGTGCGCACGAGAGCTGCGCATTTTACATCATTTGCATAACTCGGTTAGGCGCGTCTACCCTGAAATTTGCATAATTTTCTGGCCACTATTTCTTGGTGTTCCATTTTCAATGTCACGCAGTGTATTTTGAGAAAAAAAAATGTTTTTCTTTAGAGATCCAGGTACGTCTTTTTATATAAACTTATTTGATGGATCGCCTTTTGACTGAAAATAAAATATAAAATTATTTATTCGTCACAATATTAAAGAGAGAGCAATACTTATTCCTCAATGATTCAATATATCAAATGAGAACGACATTTGAAAATTATCCCGCATGTGTTTCTTTTGAACGAAAAATCGATATTTTTTAAGGAGAAATAACGATTATTTCTAACCTTAGGGATGAAGTATGAAAGGATGAATTGTGAAGAGTAATGATAAACGGAAAAATAAAGTGTCCAGGGATGGGAATCGAACCCACAGTGTTCCGCTTACCGGGCAGATGCCATGTACACTAGGTCCCTGAACACTTTATTTTCCGTTTATCATTACTCTTCACAATTCATCCTTTCATACTTCATCCCTAAGGTTAGAAATAATCGTTATTTCTCCTTTAAAAATTTGGATTTTTCGTTCAAAAGAAATATGCGGGATAATTTTCAAATGTCGTTCTACAATCATAAGCCGCATTATATTGTAATATTAAATTATATTTCAAATATAGAATAATCCTTACTCAATACTTAAATTCTTCCATATCTATATTAAGATTTCCAATTATTTTATTTCCAAAGCGCTATATCCTGCAAGGGATACTTGCGCCAAACAAGGAGAAAAGTTTATTTACATAAGTTGTTTACATTATTCAACGCATGAAAACATTAGAGATCCAGATTTTGTAGAAAGTTTAGAATGTATTTACAAAATGAATTGAACTTTAAATATGATTTTTTATCGGAAATCAAATCGTTAAGTTCACAAACAACTAGTTCATTCTTCATTCTATAATCTTGAAATTTCCGTGGTTTGTAACAAATTGAGTATTATAAAAATTTGGACGAAAGTATTTAGGGATTTTTCGTTCAAAAGAAACATATCTATATTAAGATGAGAACGTCATTTCGATATTTAGCAGACGAACATTTTTGCCGTGGTGCCGGATGTAATTATGAGCGGGGGAATTCTTCCATTTATCCGTCCAATCCCATTACACCCGCGCCATTTATTGATTCCCCTATTGGCTACAACAATTACATAGGATTTTATCTACCTAGCTGTAATATCGAGTGATTCTTTAAGAAGATCGCGGTAATCTTATATATTTATTTTATATGTCATGTGATAAATTTGTTTAATATAGAATTTGCTAAGGTTGTTTAAGGATATATAAGTATAAATTAAGAAAAAAGGCATCTCCTTATCGTTACACTAAAAGTTGCTTATGGCTTTCGACATCTATCTGAATAAATATAAACTATTCTCGTTGATTTTTGATTATTCCAGAATTGGCCAAATACCTATTCTTGATTAATCAAGAAAAGCTAACCACCGACGCGTTTAGGGCTATTGGCCCTCATCAGCGTGGTGCAAGCTGTACCTCAACGACCAAAAAATTGGTCATTAAGGCATCCTGAAAAATCATGAAACCGGTAATTAAGGCCAGAATTGCGTGAGACCGCGACACAATGTGGAAAAATAGTATAAATGTGATATTGTACTGGGATAAGGTGCATAAATTAATATGTATAGTATGTTTGTGATATTAAAGTCGTGGTAATAATAATAAAAATAGTTTATATTAATGATGAATCCATTTATTAGTTTCATTAGTAACAGAACGACAGCAAATTATTAGCTTTATCAAAGATTTAATATCGACAATTCACAATTTACAATTCACAATTCACAATTTCTTCTAATCAATTCTTACAAAGGTAGAAAAAATATATAATAAAATAGTGAATAATGGGTAGATAAAATGTAGGGAAATATATACAGTTGTATGTGTACAAATTTCTTCAGTAAGGAAGGCTTCCACACTCTGAGAGAATTCTCTCCAGACATGGTCTTCACTCCTCAGTTCCACACCGAGGAAGTACCTATAGATGTGTGTCTTGGTAGACGTCAGAATTGGCCAGAGCATCATCGTCTAAGCCATGCTCGAAGACCTAGCCCTGCAGGTCAAGATTTAACATCGATATACATCAATTTAACTATATCTTTAAGAACAGGTCAAACCATTATGGTAGCTACAAGATGTAAATTTAACTCCCGGGCCAAAACGCAGCGTGTAAGATCAGTCAAGTTTGAAGCCTTTCGCACAATAAATATAACACGCTTTTGGGCAAGTCGTTGGAAATTGGATCCATCTGTCATAGGAAATCTTAACTATTACATGATTGTCCCAAATGTTTGTAAACATATTATGAATCATATTTAGCAAGTGTTTACGAACTTTTGGGACAACCTTGTAATTCTGAAACTTGACCCACCTGCTGATTGACCACATTTGATATAGAACATCAGAGATTGAATCATTCTTCTATAAGAATTCTGTTATAACTTTACCAAGGTTGTTCCAAGTTCGTAAACACTTGAAAATTTTGAATATTAATCATAATATGTTTACGAAAATTTGAGACAACTTTATAATAAACAACTTTCTACTGCCCTTACTGCAATGATAAAAAAAAATAATAGGAGAGCCTGGCTCATCAGTAGTCTCTCTCTCTCTCTTCTTCTTTCTTATCTCCACACTGGGTGAAGTAGAATGCCTTTGTCATTAAGACTGGGAGCACTACTCAGTGGCAGGCTGACTTAGCTCCAAAAGAAATGGCCGCCTCTGACATGAGGAACAGACACCATGTGCAGCCGCTCCTAACATGGAGTACAAACACTGCTCATCCTGTATCCCTGGAGCCCTTACAAGGTACTATCAGCCGGGCCAGCTGAACCCAGGTTTTTTAGTGAGCTTGTTACTGCTCCCTCTCCTCCTTTTTCATCCGGGCTTGGGACCAGCAAAGGCGGAGTTTTATCAGTAGTGAACCCTCCCAGTATTTTATACAGTTTAACCTACATAACCGTTATAAAACCGGTATAAAAGCAAAATAGTCCAATACAATATTAGAGCAGTATGATAGAAGAAACTGGCGAAACTGCTAGGAGGGTTCACCGCTGAAGAGCCATGACCTTCCATTACAGTAAGGACAGTAGATATTTGTTCTATTTTAATATAAACACGTACCTTATAAGTAGTTCAAATTTCCACATTCACAAATTCCGAAAGGTCGTCACAAAAACATTTATAAATATCTTATATTTATTCACTCTTTGAATAACCTCTTCATAGATTAAATATAAGAATAGAATTTAAAAAAAAAAACAAATTTCTTTCTGAGAATTTTACTAATTAAGTTTTTAATTAGGTTATTATCCAAAAAACCTTATTAGATAAACTATTGAAACGAATATAATATTAGGCTTATATTAAAAAATAAATATTTTATATTTAATTTATATGTACAGAATATTATATTAGCTCTGTTTTAATTTAATAACGGAATTTGATCTCTAATAGAAAAATTAATAATTTGTGTTTACAAAGTTTATTGTGATGCATTTGCGCGCCATCTGTTATGAAAATTCGAAACTATTATAGACACGTATGATTCTTTTTAAAGTTTATTGTAACGCTAACATATTTTAGAGAAATACACAATATCAATATATAAAAAAAAAAGTTATTTTGGATTTAATAAGTTTCATATGTCCAATATTTCGATGGACCAATCGTTCATTTTTTTACGAAGTTTTTGTTTTGAAACACACAGCAGGTTACGTGTCCCAGGTGAGCCACGGACGTCTTACAAGCTTATTGGACGATAAAACCATTTATAATATCAAATATCTAAATGGATCAATCGTCCATATTTTATCATTTGTTTAGAATGTATATAATTATTTTTTGCTTATCCCTAGTACACGTGGTACAGGCCATGATAATCATGGTGGGTAGAAGTTGGCGACTGCTTTTAATGTAAGTGCACCACATGTCTACATATATGTAAAAAGCAGTTCGACTTTCACTTAAAAATATGCTAGAGCCCCGTTTGGTTACTTGAATTCGCTGGTGTGGTTGGACTTTTTCAAGAATCGGGAGCCATTGAAGCATTTTGTTTTTAAATCAGAAAAAAAGTGCCCAATGCGGGAATCAAACCCGGTTCGTAGCGATCGAAAACCAATGGTTTAGATCATCATTCCACCGACCCCCGTAAGTATGTATATATTAGGTGGTTTTATCACCCAATAATCTTATAAGACGTCCGTGGTCCACCTGAAGCACGCGACCTGCTGTGTGTTTCAAAACAACAAAATCCTCGTAAAAGATGGACGATTGGTCCATCGAAATATTGGATAAATAAAACTTATTAAATCCAAAATAAGCCTCATTTTAAATATATATATGTCATAATACATATCCTTCCAGGAATAATAAAACAAACCTAGAGCCATCCCAGAGAGAGATGGGATGTAAAGTCCGGTCAATTGAGAAAGCAGCGACATTCCAAAGGGGCGGCAAATGGGGCCCGCCCGTCAACACCTGAGGACTATTTTGGACAGTTTTGCGGGGGGCGTGCGACAAACGGCCGTTCAGCGGTGGCGCTCCCTCTCTCTCGGATGGCTTCCAAATTCCTCTACCAATTTGTGGCGTGATTATTTCCCTTTCTCCACATTATCACTATATTGTCACATTGAAAGTCGACAGGATCATATCACATATATATATACAAAAAGACCCTGTTTCTTCTTCGAACAAAATGATACAAAAAAAACCCCAATATTCTCGAACATTTTAGATTTCAAATATTATGTAAAAGTGATAGCAACGTTTCATAAAAGCATTTCATTCACAAAAGCAAACGATGACAGAATTGATGACTCTGATACTTGTGTAGGCGCCATCCCGACCAGAGAGCCACAGATAAACAGATTATAAACGCACAGAATATAGAATCCGAGCTCCCCAGTAGAAGGAATACCCGGAAGACGACGGTACTCTCTGTTATATGTGTTGTTCACTATTATGATTTTGTTCTAATAAACACTACTAAATTATTTCATTGGATCCTCTCTTTCTTTTTCCCAGTAAGAAACGCCTACGGAAGCCAACAGAAATTCAGAAGTGGGATAGTCCTGAAGAAAATTGAAGATTCACTGGAATAATTTGGAAACGAGAAGGACGTGGCGCGGTGACCGATCAACGTAAGAGGAGTTGCATGGTATGTACGAAATTTAATTACCTATTCCTAAAAGTATTATTACAAGTCACCTCGGTAAAATATTATTGCAAAATCATCTCGATAAGAAAGTATTTTAAAGTAAAGTGAAGTATTTTAAAGAAAGTATTTTAAAGTAAAGTGAAGTATTTTAAAGAAAGTATTTTAAAGTAAAGTGAAGTATTTTAAAGAAAGTATTTTAAAGTAAAGTGAAGTATTTTAAATAAAGTATTTTAAAGTAAAGTGAAGTATTTTAAAGAAAGTATTTTAAAGTAAAGTGAAGTATTTTAAAGAAAGTATTTTAAAGTAAAGTGAAGTATTTTAAAGAAAGTATTTTAAAGTAAAGTGAAGTATTTTAAAGAAAGTATTTTAAAGTAAAGTGAAGTATTTTAAAGAAAGTATTTTAAAGTAAAGTGAAGTATTTTAAAGAAAGTATTTTAAAGTAAAGTGAAGTATTTTAAAGAAAGTATTTTAAAGTAAAGTACAGTATTCTAAAGAAAGTATTTTAAAGTAAAGTAAAGTATTCTAAAGAAAGTATTTTTAAAGTAAATTGAAGAAACAAATAAAAAGTATTATCGCAAAGTATCGCGGTAAAAAGAAAAAAAAAGTATTGTCTCAAAATTACCAAAGAAAAGTTGATTTCGTTTAAAGAAATAATTGAAACAGTACGTATCTGGTTTAGTCAGTTTTATTTGTTTATTTTAAAATTTTTGCCTTGTTTATTTTTCCTTTTGAAAAACATGACTTATTTAGCGAAAGTAAGGAAATGCGATTTGAGCAAGTTGGCGTATGAACTCGGCGAGGTAGTACCGCCAGAGAGCAGGATCGTCGACTTAAAACACCTTATTTTGAATAGCCAATCCTACGAAGAAGAATTCGCAAAACAACTGTTGGAGACTCTGATCAAGGATCGGGAACGAATCGAGGAGCGGGAACGAATCGAGGATCGGGAACGAAAAGAACAAATGGTAATGGAATTCGAGCTTGAGAAGCTGCGCATCCAGACTACACGCGGAAACAACGATACGTCTCGAAGTACCAGCAATGACGCACATTACGAGATACGTAAACTGATGCCCAAGTACGAGTCGAAGGACAATGATTTGAGTTTTTACCTAATTCTTTTCGAAAGACAGGCAAAGCGACTAGGATTGGATGAAGACCAATGGGCGTTCAGCCTCCTAGGATTGCTACCTTACGAAATGACTCAATTAATCGCTCGGGAAACAGAAGAACAAAGCGGCGATTATAGGTTCGTGAAAAGGTTGCTCCTAAAACGGTACAAGTTGAGCCCCGAACAATTCAGACAAAAATTCGAGAAGCACGAGAGATCTCAAAAGGGTTCCTGGAGAGACTTCGCTTTCGAATTGCGAGGATATTTCAACGAATGGATCGAAGGAATGAACGTGGAAAATTTCGACGCCCTAAAGGATTTGTCCGTCACTAACCAGCTAAATAAAAAAGTTCCAAATGTGCTGCGTAATCATCTCATTGACGATTGGACCAAGTTAAACAACCCAGATGAGTTGGCGGATAAACTGGACGAGTACGAAAATGTTCGCACCGAGATGGGACCTCCGCATTGGAATGCGAAACACCTCATACCACCGTCGTTTCAGCAGAAATCTGCGAGATTCCCCAACCAAAGCGAAGTTAAAGAGACTAAACAAGGAACGAATGTTTCGGGTCAAGACGCTGCAAGGAACGAAATCAGTGAAACGTACCCTAACACCTTGAGGAGAATGGTCAACCGTACGATCAGAAACGACAAGGGAGAACCGAAGTGCTTCAACTGCAATCAGTTTGGACACATTGCCAGAGACTGCCCAGCACCCAGGACTACGTTGACATGCCGAGGATGCGGTCAAACGGGACACAAGGAAAGGAATTGCACAAGACCCAAAGAAGGACTAAAAGTAGCCAACCTGGAAGTCGAAGGACTGGAGACTGTCCCGCCAGATGTATATTTGAAGGATGTCAAGATCGACAACAAGGAAACCGTGAAGGCAATGATAGACACCGGGAGCAGCAGTTGTCTAATGAGAGAATCGGTCGCAAGGAGGATCAGCGTCGACATCGAACCAGACTCGACTAGTCTGTACGGCATCGGTAACCAGACTGCACCAGCTGCCAGGACCGTTGGGAAGACGACAGTCGACCTGGAGATTGATGGCATCGTCGGAAGGGAAATCACTGTATTCATTGTCAACGATGATGCCCAACCCTATGACCTATTAATTGGAAGAACATGGACAGATCTGCCCTACGTATCCTTCGCCAGAATTGGTAAAAACTTGCATATTGGCTATTCATCCAAATTTCCGTTTACTAATCTGCAAGAGGAAATCAAGTCGCGTCGCATCGAACTGAGAGCAACCGAAACTGTTCAGTTGGAGAGCGACTCCATTAACTTTACAAGTGCAATCACAGACGAGGTAAAGGACGGATATGTATTGTTCACAGGAGTAGATGACGCCTGTGTCGATTCCCTATTGGAAGTGGTCGATGGAAAGACGACCGTACCCATCATCTCAGCTGGCAAGGGCAAGTTGAGAGTAAGGAAGAACCAATGTGTAGGGCGGGTTGAACTACTGAACCTTGATGATATTGTTGTTAACCTGGACGTCGCAGAGGATTCGTTTCAGACTAAAAATGAAGAGAAGAGGGAAGGACAAGACCAAATGAAACGTAAGCGCCCCATACTGCCTGAGGACATCAACGTCAATCATTCTCTGACTTCGAAAGAGAGACAAGAAATCCTAGATGTAGTAAACGAGTATAGAGACTGTTTCGCTCTTGGCATGGAGGAATTAGGGTGCACCGATGTCACCAAGATGGACATTAAGGAGGTTGATGGAAGCAAGCCAGTCTGTCTGAGACCGTATAAGACGACTGCAAGTGAACGCGAAGCAATCAGGGAGATTGTCAGAGAGTGGAAGGACAATGGAATAGTCACGGAAACTAGATCACCCTACGCTAGTCCCGTCCTACTTGTGAGGAAGAAAACTGGAGATCATCGTCTGGTGGTAGATTATAGGAGACTCAACATTCAAACAGTTAAGGACAAGTTCCCATTACCAAGGATAGACGACCTTCTGGAAGGCCTAAGGAATGCGGAATTCTTCACCACTCTGGATCTGGCGCATGGATATCTGCAGATACCACTGACCGATAAGGCAAAATTAAAGACAGCATTCATCACCCCAGATGATACAGGTCAATTCGAAAGGATGATTTTTGGACTCGCCAACGCACCAGCTGAATTCCAAAGACTGATGCACACTGTCCTAGGTCCGCTGCTGAACAAGAAGGCATTCTGCTATCTCGACGACGTGATTATCCCGGCAAAGGATTGGCGGGAGATGACCGAAAGGTTGAGGGAAGTCCTCGAAAGAAGGAAGAACAGCGAAGGTCATTTGGAGGACTACGAAAGGATCTGGTCGAATATCCGGTACTAGCTCATTACAACCCTGAACTCAAGACAGAAGTACATTGCGATGCGAGTGCTGAGGGATTAGCAGGAATGGTGCTACAGATGGACGAAGACGGCAAATGGCGCTTGGTCTACTGTGTGAGCAAGAAGACAACAGAGGCCGAGAAGATGTACCACTCAAGCAAATTGGAGCTGATGGCGATAGTGTGGACCTTGGATCGACTACGTCAGTTCCTCGTAGGAATCAAGTTTACAGTGGTTACAGATTGCCAAGCACTGGTCTACATGAACGCGAAGAAGACTACAAATCCTCAGATAGCGCGATGGTACAATCTGATTCAGGAATACGATTTCGAAATTCGACATAAACCAGGGGAGAAGATGGCCCACGTAGACGGAATGAGTAGAGCTCCAGTCGACGACCCTAGAGACACGATGGAGGAAATCGTGGAGAAAAACCTTGAAGTGTGCCTCACAATCACACTGGAAGAACAAATCTTGATGATTCAGCATTCCGACCCTGAATTGAGAGACCTTGTCCAGATCTTTCGAAAGGACCCGTGTGATAGGACAGTAGGAGAACAAAATAGAATTAACGACTACAGCTACAAAGGAGGCAGACTTTTCCGCATGGTGAAAAATGGAGAAGAGGAACGAGGAGCCAGAAGTAGAAGATACCCCCCGACGCAACCCACGACGTTCCTGCAACGCAAGGTTCAATCGAGGACGACTGAAATCCAGGAATGGCCGAATGTAGGCGCCATCCCGACCAGAGAGCCACAGATAAACAGATTATAAACGCACAGAATATAGAATCCGAGCTCCCCAGTAGAAGGAATACCCGGAAGACGACGGTACTCTCTGTTATATGTGTTGTTCACTATTATGATTTTGTTCTAATAAACACTACTAAATTATTTCATTGGATCCTCTCTTTCTTTTTCCCAGTAAGAAACGCCTACGGAAGCCAACACTTGTATATTATAATGTCACATATATTGTTTCAAAGTTTTGAGAGATTATGTAAATATGATAGAGAATATATAAAAGAAAGGTTTTTTTTTGGCCAGGAGAGTCGTGCAATAATTGAGATTTTTCAATTGTTTTCTAATGTGATGCTACAGTATTGGCCTAGCTTACAGGATTCTTAGGAAGATTTAAAATATGGGACCTAAAGCTTGTGTTTAAAACTCTGACTTCAGAACCTAAAGGAGATGAAGTGAAAATAGAAAAGGATTCTTGACCATAATGATCTATCGAAGCACTGATTGGCTTGGTACTCTCACAACAGGAACTAGTGAATAAGCTTGTGGATCAGCAGATCAAGAAAGATAGTGGTTTCATTCCAGGAGTGATGACTTGGAGGTCTGTCACATATTTGTTTAAAGTTTTGAGAGATTATGTACATATGGTAGAAAATATTGTAACATTTTTTTTGAATAATTAATTTATTATAAAGGTGAGTATTTACCTTCTAGTTCTCCAATAAAATTATATACAAGAAGTATTTATAAGGAGAGAGAGTCAGATAACAAAACAACTTATCCCAAGGTAAAGATAATAATAATGAGCGTCGTCAGCTACCGAGGCGTTCCATTTTCCTTATTTGCATATAAGATTCCGAGAACCCCTCACACCTGTGGTCCCCCCCCCCCCCCCGGGGTCCAGGGATGATTGACAGGTGTCCCATCTAGATGGAGCTACTTGACAATATATAAAAGGAAGTTTTTTTTTTGGCCAGGAGAGTCGTGCAATAAATGAGATTTTTCAATTGTTTCCTAGCTTGATTCTACAATATATATACAACATGAAGTTGTGGAAGGATTATATATAGGTATCTAAAGAGATATCTCTCTCTTTAATTGTGTATCAGAATGATACGTAATTAAAGGAAGAGAAGAGAGAATGTCCTCTCTATGTACATATTCTATATACAAGTATCAGAGTCATCAACAATCAATTTTGTCATCGTTTGCTTTTGTGAATGGAATAAATACCCAAAAATGGCCATTTATTATAAGCATCGGTGTTTCAGTGGTAGAATGCTCGCCCGCCACGTGGGCGGCCCGGGTTCGATTCCCGGCCGATGCATTTTTTTTTTTTTACAATTTTTAAAACTCATTTATATTATTATTATTATATATATATATATAAATGTGTGTCTGTCTGTACTAGATAGATTCATAAACCATACATCCATTCACCGTGAAAATTTTCTGAAATCGTTTCAACAAATGTTCGTTAGGCAAACATTTACTAGGGTAAAAACCGGGCGAAGTCGGGTACATTCGCTAGTGAATATATAACAGAATTTAAACAACAAGAAAAAGGTATATATTGACCACACACATGAACATTTAAGATGGCAGAGCGCCATCTAGTGGAACAAAAATGCTGCTGTAAGCGGTCAGAATATTCCTTTGTTTTTAATATCCGCACCTGACCTTTATTTTTGTCATTTTTTCATATATAAATATATTATGAAAAAGGCATCTCCTTATCGCGCAACTGAAAGTTGCTGATGGCTTGCGCCATCTATCGGAATAAATATAAACTATTCTCGTTAATTTTTAATTATTCCAGAATTGGCTAATCACCCATTCTTGATTAATCAAGGAAAGCTAACCACGGACGCGTTTCGGGCTGTTGGCCCTCATCAGCGTGGTGCAAAACGCATACGTGATTAGCTTTACTTGATTAATCAAGAATGGATAATTGGCCAATTCTGAAATAATTAGAAATCAACGAGAATAGTTGATATTTATTCCGATAGATGACGCAAGCCATCAGCAACTTTCAGTTGCATGATAAGGAGATGCCTTTTACATAATTTATGAACCTTATCCCAGTTCAATATCACATTTGTACTATTTTTTTCATATAAATATATAAATTTTAATCTTAATAGGTCTCTAAAAGATTTAACCATATTCAATTATGTGAAAAATAGTACAAATGTGATATTGTACTGGGATAAGGTTCATAAATTATAAAAAAGGCATCTCCTTATCGTTCAACTGAAATTTGCTGATGGCGATAGATGGCGCAAGCCATCAGCAACTTTCAGTTGCACGGTAAGAGAGATGCCTTTTTCATAATTTATTCCGTTAATAAAAATCTACTTGAAATATATAAGATCTTTATAAACTACTTGAATAACAGAAAAGATTGTTAAATTTAAAATTTTCAAAGAATTCTTTTAAAATCAAACAGTCCACAAATCTTTTTTAGGTAATTTAAAATTGGAAGGTTCAAATCAAAGCTCCCAAATAATACCATATTCTAGATCCCTCCCCAGAATACAACTATTAAAACTATGCTATCCTTTTATGTTAAAAGAGGAATGAATATTTTAAAAGTTTTGGAGTCTCTAACTAGCACAATCCAATTTGCCCGCTGCTCTCTTCCAATTTACAGCAGAAATTGGCTCTTCTAGCAACTTGGGTGTGATGGTATTGCAAACACTCCAAGATAACACGTCGTTTTTTTTTTCAAATGAAATCAGAAGTTTTAATCATATTAAGACTTATACAATAAAAGCTCCCTATGCCGAAATTAAAAGAACCGAAAAATATTAGTTGTTAGGTTTCATTAAAAGACTAAAGAATATTTTATTTATAAATATATTTTAACACAAAACAATAACGCGCCATCTATACACATAAAATGAAAGGATTTAAAAGCACGAATGTTTCTTTTATACATAATACAAACTTCTAATGTCCTTACTGCGATGAAAAAATTGTATAAAAGAAACATTCGTGCTTTTAAATCCTTTCATTTTATATGTATAGATGGCGCGTTATTGCTTTGTGTTAATTTATACCTAACTGGCCTTGTTTTTATTGTTTGCGGAAGAGCATTGCTCGATGAAAATATTTGAATGTAATTCTACTGTCCTATAAGCTTATGTCCATAGTTTTCTTGAAAACCATTTCTGAGATTCCACCCTTCAGTGCTGCGTATATAAGCAGAATCGTCTAATACAGTATTAGAGCTCTGAGAAGCGGTCTGGTGGATTAAATTGGCCAAACCACAGGGAGGGTTCACCACTGATGAGCCAAGCCCTCCCAATATATTTTTTCATCGCAGTAAGGACAGTAGAAGTTCGTATTATGTATAAAAGAAACACTCGTGCTTTTAAATCCTTTCATTTTATGAATATATTTTGTTAAAAATATATATATATTTTTAATAGAGTAAGTTCACTCTCTCTCTCTGTGGGAAGGAACACTGGCGGTCTATCGATGGCAGATAACCCCCACGTTGGGCACCAAAAGTGAGACCATGTATATATTATATACTAGTCGAATGACCCGGGCAACGCCCGTGTTTTACCCGATTGAATGTTTTGATTCAAATACTATTTGTTACAATTATAAATTGGCGCCTTAAATAAATGCATATGTTAGTTAATAACTATAGCCTATGTGCTTTATCTGTCTATGTACTGTTGGCTTCCGTAGGCGTCTCTTACTGGGAAAAAGAAAGAGAGGATTCCATTTAGTTATTAACTAATATATGCATTTATTTAAGGAGCGACCCTCTCCAACACAATAGTTACAAAAACGAAGAAGCGAGTGGGGGGGGGGGGGGGGGGCAAAGGTGGCGTGATCGTAGCCAACCAATAGGAGAGCGCCATTCCAAAAAAAAAAAAAGCAAACGGTGACAGAGATGAAAACTGAAGAATTAAGAACGCATGACGCTCGTAACTGTATATAGAATATATGTATTATGAAAAAGGCATTTCCTTATCGTGCAACTGAAAGTTTTTTTTTTTCATAATTTATTTACCTTATCCCAGTACAATATCACATTTGTACTATTTTTCACATATATAAGCATCACCGGCGCAAGCCAACCATATACATATACATGTATATGTATATTTATCAATTATCTACTTATATAATTGCCTTATTCTGTCTGTGTGAAGTTCACGGATAGATTTTGGTCAGAATGGATAAAATAAAAAAAGTGTCAAGGGATGGGAGTAGAACCCAGGACCTTCCGCTTACCGGGCAGATGCCATGACCACTAGGCTACCCTGGACATATTTTTCCGTTCATAAAGTTAATATATAAATGCAAAAAAAAATCGACATGATGAAATCTTTATGAAAATTCACATTTTTATTTTTATATTTTCAAGACACACACAGTTTGGGGCGGGACGTTTCACAAGAGAGACATCCACGGCGCCAATTTATAATTGTAACGAATAGTATTTTAATTAAAACATTTTAAAAACACACAGTTTGGAACGGGACGTTTCACAAGAGTGACATCCATGGCGCCAATTTATAATTGTAACGAATAGTATTTGAATTAAAACGTTTTTAAAAAATATATACGCACTCGGGTAAAACCCGGGCGTTGCCCGGGCCATTCGTCTAGTATTTTATATATTCATACATTTATTTATTCATATATTTATCATTAAATATTCAATTATATTTATTCAGATGTGAAAAAACAAGAAAAAAATAGAAAAATAGTCAGTTGATATTAAAAACAAAATATGAACGATCAGGAAAATACTATTTTGTATTTATTCATATATGTTTTTATCTTTATATTTAATTTTATATAATCTTATATAAACGATGTAATTAAGTAGTTTCAGAGGCAATTTTAGTAATTTTTAAATTATTCCAGAATTATGGACAAATAACTTAATCAAGAAATAGGATTTTTAAGTCAATATTTTGGAAAATAATTCAAAAAATCGACGATTAGTTGAGATTGATTCCGACAGATGGCGCAAGCCATTAGTAACACTCACTTGTCAAAACGTCAAGACAATAAAAAGATTTATACAAGCCGTAATATCTTTAATTTTAAGAGCTATGAATGCCGGCCAGGCAGCCCCTATCTTTATGATTGTAACACTCAGTTACATAAGATAATTTTTTCCTTAATTTTTGTTGCGAATATGTTGTTTATGTATTTTTTATTCTAAATTATAATAAGATTATTTCAAAGAGACAATCATATTTTAAAATTTGTTTTCTAAAAAAATATTTGATAACTAGCAAAATAATGTATTTATTTAAAATGTTCCGTTTTTTTTATGTCAATTGGGAGTCTTTAATATCCCATGAAACTTTTAAGGAAAATATAATTCACATTTGTAAACTCATTTCTTTTAAACTAAAATAAAATATAGATTTATGAATAATTTATATGGCTGGGTAGAACGGGGGTTTTTCATTCTAACACAAAGAAAACAACTTTTTTTTGTTGCGTTGAAAAAAGAGGGAAAAATCTGGTTGATAGGAGAACGTGTCAAAGCTCCCATTGTTGGGCATAACAATGATTGCGTTAGCCTAACAATGAATTTATTGTTAGCATCGATCTGATGTCATTGACCATCAACTGGTAGCAGTTCCTGAACTCAAGCACATCTTTGATGTTCTAATTACAACTGTGAAATATACAGTAATGCATAAAATTTATGGAAGTGAAAGGTCTTTAATGTTCCCTGTCGTCTGTTTCTTTTTTTGGGGGTGACAGGGACAATTTTGATTACAAATGGTTATCTCGTGTGTCTTTAATAAAGGTCACTGTGTATGAATATCAACTTCTCTCAAATGTACATCATATTCTGGCTTGAAACCGGAGCTACCACATCACCAACTAAAATAGACTCATGGACTAACTTATGGAAGTAGAGAGTGTTTAATGTATTTCGTTGTGTTTTTTTTTAAGGAGACAGAGGCAATTTTGTTTACACTTGGCTATCTTATGTGTCTTAAATAAAGGTCATTGTGTATCAAATATCTTTCAGAGATATTGTCTGAATCCCGATATACATGCTAAAAGGTACAACTTCCTTAAGTTTTGTCCATGAGTGTATCTTTTAGAGTTATTGTCTGAATTCCGATATACATGCTAAAAGGTACAACTTCCTTAAGGTATGTACATGAGTGTATCTTTCAGAGTCATTGTCTGAGTTCCGATATACAGGCTAAAAGGTACAACTTCCTTAAGTTTTGTCCTTGAGTGTATGTAGATAGAGTGAAACGTCTCTAGAACGAATTTAGAGGAAGCGAGAAACATTTTGGTTAAAGGAAGGGATTCGTTCTAAAGAGTTTTCAGCGCTCCCACTTTAACGCTATGAACAATCTTCCTTATTTGAATCAGTGAATATTAATTTATTTATTTATTATAATGTTTTATATTTTGAAACTAAAATATATATAAAGAAATATATGTACATTTGAAGAATAATTTTGTTCAAAATCATTTTCTTTTTTATATTTATTAATTGTGTTTCTTTTTCCTATGGACATGGACAAAACTTAAGGAAGTTTTACCTTTTAGCATGTATAACTAAGTGTGAACAAAATTACCTCTGTCTCCTTAATAAAACAGCTACATCAAAGATTTTCCACTTTCTTTAGTAATGTCAACGAGTGTATCATAACCATCAAAAATGGGTATAATAGATATTTTGTTTGAAAAATCTGGGGAATTTTATGCGTCAATGAAAAATGTTGAATTTATACTTGTTGAATATTCTCTATATTATTCCACATGAGATGAGGATTCGATGTGTACTGTTGTTAGAATATAAACAGAAAGGAATTCTTATCTTGGGACAATTTCCTTGTTACATTTTTATTTCTGTGAAAAATAGTATAGAGGTGAATTTGGAATTACTTGGATCAGGTGGATAAATTGAGAAGTTGGCACGATCAGGAACTACTCCTTTTCTCAATATTTATTTCAATTTTTTTTTTCTGGTTCGAGATGAACGGCAGTATATTTCTAATTTGATAAATTCCATCTTAAGTTCGTTAAGCCCTATAGTCAGTCTTCTTAATTGAATGCTATCTGGCGTAATCTCGCATTTAGAAATTCTGATTTGCATATCTCATTAGCCAAGAGTTTACTTTAAAAAGGGCTGGTAATTTTATTTGGTGAAAAATAGTACAAAAGTGAATTTGTACTTGGATCAGGTGGATAAATTAAGAAAAAAAAAGGCATTTCCTGATTGTACAACTGAAAGTTGCTGATGGCTTACGCCATCTATCGGAATAAATATCAACTAATCGTTGATTTTTAATTATTCCAGAATTGACCAAATACCGTTTCTTGATTAATCAATTTTTTAAAATGCCTCAAAGACCAGCTCTTTTTGGTCGTTGAGGTACAGCTTGCACCACTCTGACGAGGATCAACAGCCTGAAATGAGTACGTGGTTAGCTTTTCTTGATTAATCAAGAAATGGTATATGGCCAATCATTGAATAATTAGAATATCAACGATTATTGATATTTATTCCGAATATTGGCGCAAGTCATCAGTAACTTTCAGTTAAAAGATCAGAAAATGCCTTTTTTTTTAAATTTCATTTTGGTTTATATACTACCAAGAATTATATTCGATTCAAAAATATTTCAGAAACATTTTGAATTACTCGCATATATTAAATTGAAATATATTTATTCAGAGATATTTGACTATACATATCACTCTAATAAAGCGAAAAAAAAAAAGTCGGTGGACAAGTGGGTAACACCCTCGAATCCCAACAGCCATGAACCAGGATTGAATCCCTCGTTAACATTTTGTTTAATATATGAATAACCTTCACATATTATTCACTGTTTCAATTATCATAAACTAGGTTGCTCTTGTTGAGCGGTACCTAATAAAGTGATTTTGGAACCGAACACTCTAATAATGATAAGGCACAATTTGTATTATTCTATATACAGTTACGAGCGTCATTCTTCATCTCTTAATCAGTTTTCGTCTCTGTCACCGTTTGCTTTTTTTTTTTAATGGCGCCCTCCTATTGGTTGGCTACGATCACACCACCTTTGCCCCCCCCCCCCCACTCGCTTTTTCGTTTTTGTAACTATTGTGTTGGAGCGGGTCGCTCCTTAAATAAATGCATATATTAGTTAATAACCAAATGGAATCCTCTCTTTCCCAGTAAGAGACGCCTACAGAAGCCAACAGTACATAGACAGATAAAGCACATAGGCTATAGTTATTAACTAACATATGTATTTATTTAAGGCGCCAATTTATAATTGTAACAAATAGTATTTGAATCAAAACATTCAATCGGGTAAAACACGGGCGTTGCCCGGGTCATTCGGCTAGTAGATTATAAACACAATAAGACCAAAACCAAATAAATAGTGTGGAATGTTTCAGTAACAGCATTATTACTGAAACGTCACACACTATTTATTTGAATTTGGTTTTATTTACCTTGTGTGTGTGTGTGTTTATATCTCTTATAACAAAATACATATAAGAAATTGCAACTATATTAGACATAAAAAAAATAATAAAACCTAATCCAAATAATATATTAGTGTTTGAAGTTTCGGCAACAACATTGTCACCATCATCAGACAAAAGAATGAAATGATTTTTACTTTTTAGTCTTTATTTAGATTTTACTCTTTTGTCTGATGATGGTGACAATGCTGTTGCCCAAACGTCACACACTAATAAATTATTTGGATTAGGTCTTATTTTATTATAATCTATAATCCAAATTGTGCTTTATCATATATTAGACGTATGATTCTTTTAAAAAATAAGCAATTTCTACAGCCCTTACTGTAATGAAATTTCATTTTCATTGCAGTAAGGGCAGTAGAGAAAAAATTGTTTAATTTTTAAGATAATCATACATGTCTAATATAGCTTCAAAATCATATAACTTATTTATTCGGGGGTCGGTGGAAGGATGGTCTAAACCATTGGTTTTCGACCGCAACGACCCGGGTTCGATTCCCGCATTGGGCACTTTTTATGATTTAAAAAAACGCTCCAAATGGCCCCCAATTTTTCAAAAGTCCAACCCTACAAGCGAATGCAAGTAACCAAACGGGGCTCTGGCACATTTGTAAGTGCAAAGTATTATTATAACATTACATAGTCTTCAAGTAAAGCTATCAAAAGTGTAAAATTGATAATCCTGTTTTTACTGAATTTATATCAAAAAAAGGTCAATAACTTTTTATTACTTGAAATAAAAAAATTAAACTATCTTAAAAGCCATTTTCCAAATAAAAATACCCAAAATAAAAGATTTAAAAAATAAACACACTAAAAGAAAATAAATATGCATCAATAATAAACAATTTTAGGAAATATTTATTGGAAGAAATCCATTTTGTCATTCAGTTAAAAGCTTTAAAAATTTGAAATATTCCATGGCTTGGATATAAATCTTTAAAGACTTTTTATTTTTTAATTCTGTAGAAGTATACTGGTGGAAGTTGAGAGAATTTTACCGATTGCGTATTTGATAGTTTGAGATTTTTGGAAAGAAAACGCCATTTTAAATAATAAATTGGAAGATGTAATCCTTCCAAAAATATTGGACGGGCTTTTTACTAGTTTAAATGGAGTTATTTTTTTGGCTTTTATTTTTAAAAAAATATCTTTGTGAAATATTTGTCTTTCTGTATCAATCTCGTTATAAATAAATTATTAAAGATTAAGGGAATATTTCATATATAATCATGGACAAAATTTAAGAAGGTTTCATATTTTGAGGATGGTGATCTATTTTTTATTATTTTTATTTTTTAAAGAGATAGAGGAAATTTGATTCACATTTGGTTATCATGCATGTCTTCAATAAATAAATATTTTATTCAATCCAATATATTCCTTTCTTATCTAAAGGTAACTATGTGTCAAATATCTTCCAAAGTGTTATTATTTGAATACCGAAATACATGCTAAAAGGTACAACTTCCTTAAGTTTTGTCTCCATGAGTGTATCTTTCAAAGTTATTGTCTGAATCCCGATATACATGCTAAAAGGTACAACTTCCTCAAGTTTTGTCCACATGAGTGTATCTTTCAGAGTTATTGTCTGAATCCCGATATACATGTTAAAAGGTATATCTTCCTTAAGTTTTGTCTCCAGGAGTGTATCTTTCAGAGTTATTGTCTGAATCCCGATATACATGCTAAAATATACAACTTCCTTAAGTTTTGTCCATGAGTGTATCTTTCAGAGTTATTGTCTGAATCCCGATATACATGCTAAAAAGTACAACTTCCTTAAGTTTTGTCCATGAGTGTATCTTTCAGAGTTATTGTCTGAATCCCGATATACATGCTAAAAGGTACAACTTCCTTAAGTTTTGTCCATGAGTGTATCTTTCAGAGGTATTATCTGAACCCCGATATACATGTTTAATATTTCAACAAAGAAATTCCAGTAGAATATATTATTTAAGTCAGGTTCTCAGTAAATCCTAGGGATTGTTTTGTTATGTATGAGGTCTTCCATAATTGTGGAAGACAGATCACAGGTAATCTAGTTATATGAAATTTTAAGATTCTAAACCAATACTTTAGATTAAGAAAAAAGGCATTTCCTGATCGTGCAACTGGAAGTTGTTGATGGCTTGCGATTAGTTGATATTTATTCCGATAGATGGCGCAAGCCATCAGCAACTTTCAGTTGCACGATCAAGAAATGCCTTATTTTCTTAATTTATCCACCTGACCCAAGTACAAATTCACTTTTGTACTATTTTTCACAATACTTCAAAGTCAGCTTCATGGCAATGACTCTCAGAGAAATTCGTCCCAAATCATACGTGTCTAATATAGCTTCAAAATCTTATAACTTATTTATTCGGGGGTCGGTGGAAGGATGGTCTAAACCATTGGTTTTCGACCGCTACGATCCGGGTTCGATTCCCGCATTGGGAACTTTTTTTTTATGATTTATAAAAATGCTCCAATGGCCCCCGAATTTTGCAAAAGTCCAACCCCACCAGCGAGTGTAAGTAAGCAAACTGAGCTCTGGAACATTTGTAAGTGCAAAGTTGAACTGCTTTTCACATGTGTAGACATGTGGTGCACTTACAGTAAAAGCAGTCGCTAACTACCCACCATGATTATCATGGCCTGTACAACGTGTACTAGGGATAACCAAAAATAAAATCTTATAACAAATGACGCGCTAAAGCATCAAATTATAAAATATTTTCATACAGAAATGATTAAAAACAAAGTAGGCATATCCAGACCAGGAGCACATGTGCTTTTCAGAAGGCAGAACGCCATCTGGTGGAATAGAAATCAACTAAACATTGATTTAACCTGTTCCCTGATATTTGGCCAACCCAATTTCTTGATAAATCAAGAAAAGCCATCCACGCTGACGAGCGCCAACAACGTGAAACGCGTTCGCGGATGACGGATATCAGGGAACAGGTTAAATCAATGTTTAGTTTATTTCTGTTCCACTAGATGACGCTCTGCCTTCTGAAAAGCACATGTATTCTTGGCCAGGATATGCCTACTTTGTTTTTAATATCAACACCTGACCTTTTTATTATTTTTTTAATATTGTTTTCACATGTGTAGACATGTGGTGCACTTACAGTAAAAGCAGTCGCTAACTACCCACCATGATTATCACGGCCTGTACCACGTGTACTAGGGATAAGCAAAAATCTTATAACATATTACGCGCTAAATAATCAAATTATAAAATATTTTCATATATAAATGATTAAATTTCTACTACAACAATTTTTATATATTCCTAGTTCAGTGACTCGCTGTTACCCTTTTAAAGAAAAAAAGTCATTATATTCTAAATCCAACCTATAAAAATGTTTTTATCAATACATTTTATATTGTATACCAATATTTCTCACGGCCTTCCTTTCAAATTGATATCACAATCCGAATATTTTAATATATTATATAACATTACAAAGTTTTTAAGTAAAGCTATTAAAAGTGTAATATATATAATGATGTTTTACTGAATTTATATCAAAAAAGGTCAATAACTTTTTATTACTTGAAATAAAAAATGAAGCTATCTTAAAAGCCATTTTCCAAATAAAAATACCCAAAATAAAAGATTTAAAAAATAAACACACTAAAAGAAAATAAATATACATCAATAATAAATAATTTTAGGAAATATTTATTGGAAGAAATCCATTTTGTCATTCAGTTAAAAGCTTCAAAAATTTGAAATATTCCATGGTTTGGATATAAATCTTTAAAGACTTTATTTTTTAATTCTGTAGAAGTATACTGGTGGAAGTTGAGAAAATTTTACCGATTGCGTATTTGATAGTTTGAGATTTTTGGAAAGAAAACGCCATTTTAAATAATAAATTGGAAGATGTAATCCTTCCAAAAATATTGAACGAGCTTTTTACTAGTTTAAATGGAGTTATTTTTTTGGCTTTTATTTTTAAAAAATATCTTTGTGAAATATTTGTCTTTCTGTATCAATCTCTTTATAAATAAAGTCTTAAAGAATTTTAAAGGAATATATCATATATAATCATGGACAAAATTTAAGAAGGTTTCATATTTTGATGATAGTCATCTTTTTTTTTTTTTTTAAAGAGAGAGAGGAAATTTTGTTCACACTTGGTTATCTTACGTGTCTTCAATAAATAAATATTTTATTCAATCCAATATATGCCTTTTTATTATCTAAAGGTAACTATTTGTCGAATATCTTTCAGAGTTATTGTCTGAATCCCGATAAACATGCTTAAAGGTATATCTTCCTTAATTTTTGTTCATGAGTGTATCTTTCAGAGTGTTATAGTTTGAATCCCGATATCTATATATATAAAAATGAATGTATGTGTGTGTGTGTGGTCTGTTTGTCCTTTATGCCTGACCAAACCACTCATTGGAACGCCATGAAACTTTTGGAAGTTATTTAGTATAGTACTGGGAAGGTTTCTAGCAAATAAAATTTTTGAAATAACTTTTCGCTTTAAAATAATCAAGATAAATATTCTAATTTATCTGTTATAATTCAACAATCTGCTCTAAATATTATCATGATGATACGATGATTTTGTAATGTAGAAAATTTGGAAAGACAAAATTCAGGATGACACGACAATTTATTTGAGACAAGAATAATGATACAATTCCAAGGCAAGATACTATTCCTTTAACTTCCAATTACCGAGGGAACCAATTAATATTGATTTTATTCAACTTATCGAGTATTTTTCAAGGGACCGGGAAAAAATGTTCACTTTATTGAGAGATTCGTTAGACAAACCTTTACTCGGGTAAAACCCGGGCGAAGCCGGGTACGTCCATACAAGAATAATGATACAATTTCAAGGCAAGATACTATTCCTTTAACTTCTAATTACCGAGGGATCCAATTAATATTGATTTTATTCAACTTATCGAGTATTTTTCTAGGGACCGGGAAAAAATGTTCACTTTATCGAGAGATTCGTTAGACAAACCTTTACTCGGGTAAAACCCGGGCGAAGCCGGGTACGTCCGCTAGTACATAATAAAAGGTACAACTTCCTTAAGTTTTGTCCATGTGTGTATCTTTCAGAGTTAATGTCTGAATCCCGGTATACATGCTAAAATGTACAACTTCCTTAAGTTTTGTCCATGAGTGTATCTTTCAGAGTTATTGTCTGAATCCCGATATACATGCTAAAAGGTTCAACTTCCTTAAGTTTTGTCCATGAGTGTATCTTTCAGAGTTATTGTCTGAACCCCGATATACATGCTAAAAGGTTCAACTTCCTTAAGTTTTGTCCATGAGTGTATCTTTCAGAGTTATTGTCTGAATCCCGATATACATGCTAAAAGGTTCAACTTCCTTAAGTTTTGTCCATGAGTGTATCTTTCAGAGTTATTGTCTGAATCCCGATATACATGCTAAAAGATACAACTTCCTTAAGTTTTGTCCATGAGTGTATCTTTCAGAGTTATTGTCTGAATCCCGATATACAGGCTAAAAGGTACAACTTCCTCAAGTTTTGTCCATGAGTGTATCTTTCAGAGTTATTGTCTGAACCCCGATATACATGCTAAAAGGTTCAACTTCCTTAAGTTTTGTCCATGAGTGTATCTTTCAGAGTTATTGTCTGAATCCCGATATACATGCTAAAAGGTTCAACTTCCTTAAGTTTGGTCCATGAGTGTATCTTTCAGAGTTATTGTCTAAATCCCAATATACATGCTAAAAGATACAACTTCCTTAAGTTTTGTCCATGAGTGTATCTTTCAGAGTTATTGTCTGAATCCCGATATACATGCTAAAAGATACAACTTCCTTAAGTTTTGTCCATGAGTGTATCTTTCAGAGTTATTGTCTGAATCCCGATATACATGCTAAAAGGTACAACTTCCTTAAGTTTTGTCCATGAGTGTATCTTTCAGAGTTATTGTCTGAATCCCGATATACATGCTAAAAGGTACAACTTCCTTAAGTTTTGTCCATGAGTGTATCTTTCAGAGTTATTGTCTGAATCCCGATATACAGGCTAAAAGGTACAACTTCCTCAAGTTTTGTCCATGAGTGTATCTTTCAGAGTTATTGTCTGAACCCCGATATACATGCTAAAAGGTTCAACTTCCTTAAGTTTTGTCCATGAGTGTATCTTTCAGAGTTATTGTCTGAATCCCGATATACATGCTAAAAGGTTCAACTTCCTTAAGTTTTGTCCATGAGTGTATCTTTCAGAGTTATTGTCTTAATCCCAATATACATGCTAAAAGATACAACTTCCTTAAGTTTTGTCCATGAGTGTATCTTTCAGAGTTATTGTCTGAATCCCGATATACATGCTAAAAGATACAACTTCCTTAAGTTTTGTCCATGAGTGTATCTTTCAGAGTTATTGTCTGAATCCCGATATACATGCTAAAAGGTACAACTTCCTTAAGTTTTGTCCATGAGTGTATCTTTCAGAGTTATTGTCTGAATCCCGATATACATGCTAAAAGGTACAACTTCCTTAAGTTTTGTCCATGAGTGTATCTTTCAGAGTTGTTGTCTGAATCCTGATATACATGCTGAAAGGTACAACTTCCTTAAGTTTTGTCCATGAGTGTATCTTTCAGAGTTATTGTCTGAATCCCGATATACATGTTGAAAAGTACAACTTCCTTAAGTTATGCCCATGAGTGTATCTTTCACAGTTATTATCTGAATCCCGATATACATGTTTAATATTTCAACCAAGAAAATCCAGTAGAATGTATTATTTAAGTCCGGTTCTCAGTAAATCCTAGGGATTGTTTTGTTATGTATGAGGTCTTCCATAATTGTGGAAGACAGATCACAGGTAATCTAGTTATATGAATTCTTAAGATTCTAAACCAATACTTTAGATTAAGAAAAAAGGCATTTCTTGATCGTGCAACTGAAAGTTGCTGATGGCTTGCGATTAGTTGATATTTATTCCGATAGATGGCGCAAGCCATCATAAACTTTCAGTTGCACGATCAGAAAATGTATTTTTTCTTAATTTATCTACCTGATCCAAGTACAAATTCACTTTTGTACTATTTTTCACAATACTTTAGAGTCAGCTCATGGCAATGACTCTCAGAGAAATCTACCCCAAAATTCCATCCGAGGGATTTATCCTGGTGTATATCTTGGTAATTTCAGTAGGTTGGAATAGAATCGAATTGATTCAGAGTCAAAAACAAATTTGTTTTCTTTCTCTTTTATGATTCTACTTTTCAAAAATTGGGTTCTCCTTTTGATGTTATCTCCTGCATTTAATTTATACTAGCCGAATGACCCGGGCATACCCCGGGTTTTACCCGAGTGCGTTTATATTTTTTAAATGTTTTTATTCATATACTATTCGTCACAATTATAAATTAGGGCCGTGTATGTCACTCTTGTGAAACGTATCTCTCCAAACTGCGCGTGTTTTAAAAATATAAAAATAAAAATATAAATTTTCACAATTATATTTGAAAATTGTATTATTTTGATTTTTATAGGAATATATTTTAAATCTGATATATACATAAATCGATATACACCTATCCCCCGATTTACACGGTACTTTTTTTACACGTTTTCGCTTTTACACGGTTTTCCAAATAAGTTTTTTTTTTTGTTTTTATCGCACTATACTAAAAAATGCGATATTCTACTCTATACTACCTATGTTGAAAAGAATATTGGGAGGCTCTGATTCATGAGGGGGCGAACACCTATTCAGATTTGACAGTTTAATATACACCTATCCCTCGATTTACACGTTTTTTCTTAGGAACGTATCTGCCGTGTAAATCGGGGGATAGGTGTATTTGATGATAGCAAGTGATTTCTTGCCCCTACGCCGTCATTACGTCTTATGTTACTCTTGAAACGTCCCGCGCCTCCCCCCTCCACACACCAATCCCCGTTGCGCCGTGGAGGGCACGTGGTCACTGCATACGTCCTTTACCTAGTTGACAGTTACCGCGGTGAGGCGCTGGTTGAGAGTTAAATAGGGAAAATTTGTTACTAATTTGTTAATAACTCCAAGGATATTTGAGATAGAAGCCTGAAAATTTGCCTATAAGTTTTTCCAGATTCAACTCTATATACTGTTAAAATTTCAGCCAGATTAGTTATGTATTGTGGACGTGTATAGCCGACAAACATACATACATACATTGACTTATATATATATAGGGATTTGGGAAAATATGCGAAGGGCTCACACACCTATTCAAGTCGTCGCATCCTCCATTTAATATGCTTTTTATAAAATATATTGTCAAGACGAAGGCCATAACAAGAATATATAAGATTCGTTTATAATTTCAGAATGAAATTTATTAAAGTAAAGCGCCTCGATACCGGCACAAAAAGAATAAAACATTGTTAGTCAATTACTCAATCATAATTCACGTAACTCATTAACACCTTCTTATCTATAAACAAATCTGAAATTTTGTGAGTTTCAATAACTCCACTGAATTTGCAAATATTGACAAATCGTAATATCAGGTTAATTTTGATCTAAATAAACATTTTTAATCACACACAAATCTTAAAAAAATACGTTCTATTAAATATATATGTTATGAATAATTTGTTTGTTGTTAGAGAAAGGGTTGATAAGACAAAGGATCGATAAGATAAAGGGTTGAAGGTGCAGTCGTGATAAGGAAAATATAATTATTTTTCATCAAGCAACTTTTATTTTGAATTACTTGAGTAAATAGTTGTAGTTGTTTTCACATAATATAGAATTTATAAAGTTAACCCTATATTAGTGATTTAGAAGGATAGATATGTTAACTACGCATATTTACAACAAAACTGAAAGTTATTCGAAAAAACGATGATAACCAAAAAGTAGAAATATCAATGAATAAAAATAAAAAATATATATTTAAAAATATAGAAATATTTGAGTTTTTTTAGATTATATAGTATATATATTTTAGTATTCATTATCATATGTTGTATATTTATATAGAAATATCTTTAAAAATGTTTTATAATCTATCTCCATTACCTCTTTTTATATTTTGGCTGAGGAAGAGCTTGTCCGAAAGCTATTTTAATCATTTAATTAAAAGAGTTGCGACGTTTTATGCCTTTTTTGTAATTATATAATTCAGTATATTGGAAGAAAATCAAGAGAATGGGGATAGTGTCTGGTAAAAGCGTAAACAACATTGAATAAATGAACATACTCTATCCTGAAGATGAAGGTTGCCTGGCCGGTATTCATATTTGGATAGAGAACATACTCTAGGTGATGGATATTTGCCACTAATATAATTCAGGGTTAACGTTTAACTCCCCCTTTGCCGGTCCCAAGCCCAGATGAAAAAGGAGGAGAGGGAGCAGTAACAAGCTTACTAAAAAACCTGGGCTCAGCTGGTCTGGCTGATAGTACCCTGTAAGGGCTCCTAATCCAGGAATACAGGATGAGCAGTGTTTGTACTCCATGTTAGGAGCGGCTGCACATGGTGTCTGTTCCTCATGTCAGAGGCGGCCATTTCTTTTGGAGCTAAGTCGGCCTGCCACTGAGTAGTGTTCCCAGTCTTAATGACAAAGGCAGACGCATTCTACTTCCCCCAGTCATGATGGTTGTCAAATCTCAAGATTTACAAGCTTGACACCCTAATATGATTGAGTGGAGATAAGAAAGAAGAAGAATGGTCAACGTGGCCGGTCTAGTAGAATTCCATTCCAAATCGATAGCAAATTTAGCATCGTTGAGGATAGAAGGAAAGAAGGGGATAAGAAGAATGAGGAAGAACGGCCACAAGAGAGTTCAATAAATCGATATGGCATTACCTCTCTCCAATCCCATAAAACCCTGGATTAGAAGTTTAGAAGAGTTTCACAATTGAGGTGACATAGCTATTTGGAGGCAGATGACTCTTTGCTATAGAGCTTCGTGTGTCTGTTTATAAATGACATCTTCATTTATTATTCAACAGAACAATCAATGGTTGATCTTTTTGGCTGGTAGAATAAATCAAATACTGTCGATTTATCTCTGATGGACTATTATTTTTATACTATTATACAAAGTAGATTATTCATGTAAAGTGTTATTTTAGTTAGCCTTGTGGTTTCTTCAAATATTTTATTGTATCAATGTTTTAAAATGACTGATTTGAATACAGTTATGAATCTTCTTTTATAGTTTGCGAAATCCATTCCAAGTTCATTGATATTTTGAAACATTATTTTTTTCTAAAATATAAGAAAATTGCGCGATATACTTTTATAAAAATATCTAAAAACTTTACGCAATAAGTTTATTTTTTACCTTATTGTGGTGGTGTCTTGTCCATGGAACAGATTAGATCGGTATATGCACCCTGATTACAATATCGGCCAACTGAGGTGTCTTGTCCATGGAGCAGATCAGATCGGTATATGCACCCTGATTACAATATCGGCCAACTGAGGTGTCTTGTCCATGGAGCAGATCAGATCGGTATATGCACCCTGATTACAATATCGGCCAACTGAGGTGTCTTGTCCATGGAGCAGATCAGATCGGTATATGCACCCTGATTACAATATCGGCCAACTGAGGTGTCTTGTCCATGGAGCAGATCAGATCGGTATATGCACCCTGATTACAATATCGGCCAACTGAGGTGTCTTGTCCATGGAGCAGATCAGATCGGTCCATGCACCCTGATTACAATATCGGCCAACTGAGGTGTCTTGTCCATGGAGCAGATCAGATCGGTACATGCACCCTGATTACAATATCGGCCAACTGAGGTGTCTTGTCCATGGAGCAGATCAGATCGGTATATGCACCCTGATCACAATACCGGCCAACTGAGGTGTCTTGTCCATGGAGCAGATCAGATCGGTATATGCACCCTGATTACAATATCGGCCAACTGAGGTGTCTTGTCCATGGAGCAGATCAGATCGGTATATGCACCCTGATTACAATATCGGCCAACTGAGGTGTCTTGTCCATGGAGCAGATCAGATCGGTATATGCACCCTGATCACAATACCGGCCAACTGAGGTGTCTTGTCCATGGAGCAGATCAGATCGGTATATGCACCCTGATTACAATATCGGCCAACTGAGGTGTCTTGTCCATGGAGCAGATCAGATCGGTATATGCACCCTGATTACAATATCGGCCAACTGAGGTGTCTTGTCCATGGAGCAGATCAGATCGGTATATGCACCCTGATCACAATACCGGCCAACTGAGGTGGTGGTGGTGTCTTGTCCATGGAGCAGATCAGATCGGTCCATGCACCCTGATCACAATACCGGCCAACTGAGGTGTCTTGTCCATGGAGCAGATTAGATCGGTCCATGCACCCTGATCACAATAATGGCCAACTGAGGTGTCTTGTCCATGGAGCAGATCAGATCGGTACATGCACCCTGATCACAATACCGGCCAACTGAGGTGTCTTGTCCATGGAGCAGATTAGATCGGTCCATGCACCCTGATCCCAATAATGGCCAACTGAGGTGTCTTGTCCATGGAGCAGATCAGATCGGTACATGCACCCTGATCACAATAATGGCCAACTGAGGTGTCTTGTCCATGGAGCAGATTAGATCGGTCCATGCACCCTGATCACAATAATGGCCAACTGAGGTGTCTTGTCCATGGAGCAGATCAGATCGGTACATGCACCATGATCACAATACCGGCCAACTGAGGTATCTTGTCCATGGAGCAGATCAGATCGGTTCATGCATCCTGATCACAATACCGGCCAACTGAGGTGGTGGTGTCTTGTCCATGGAACAGATCAGATCTGTCCATGCACCCTGATCACAATACCGGCCAACTGAGGTGGTGGTGTCTTGTCCATGGAGCAGATCGGTCCATGCACCCTGATCACAATACCGGCCAACTGAGGTGGTGGTGTCTTGTCCATGGAGCAGATCAGATCGGTCCATGCACCTTGATCACAATACCGGCCAACTGAGGTATCTTGTCCATGGAGCAGATCAGATCGGTTCATGCATCCTGATCACAATACCGGCCAACTGAGGTGGTGGTGTCTTGTCCATGGAACAGATCAGATCTGTCCATGCACCCTGATCACAATACCGGCCAACTGAGGTGGTGGTGTCTTGTCCATGGAGCAGATCAGATCGGTCCATGCACCCTGATCACAATACCGGCCAACTGAGGTGGTGGTGATGTCTTGTCCATGGAGCAGATCAGATCGGTACATGCACCCTGATTACAATATCGGCCAACTGAGGTGGTGGTGTCTTGTCCATGGAACAGATCAGATCGGCCCATGCACCCTGATTACAATATCGACCAACTGAGGTGGTGGTGGTGTCTTGTCCATGGAGCAGATCAGATCGGTACATGCACCCTGATCACAATACCGGCCAACTGAGGTGGTAGTGTCTTTTCCATGGAATAGATCAGATAGGTCCATGCACCCTGATCACAATATTAGCCAACTGAGGTGGTGATGGTGTCTTGTCCATGGAACAGATTAGATTGGTCCATGCACCCTGATCACAATACCGGCCAACTGAGGTGGAGGTGTCTTGTCCATGGAACAGATCAGATCGGTCCATGCACCCTGATCACAATACCGGCCAACCGAAGTGCCTTGTTTGTATGAATGTCCCCTTCTGTATTGATGTCTGCCAGATAAAGGGCTGCAAGGATGGACGGGTATATATGGTCCGGAGTGAGTTGGGTATTGTAACAGTTATTGAAGTAGGATCTAGTCATGTCTGGGTTTATTTTCATTCCTTTAAAATGTCCTGTTCTCAATGTAATAAAGAAACCTTTTGCGTATCGTTTTTAGATATTTTATTTTATTAGAAATTTGAAAAATCTCTCTCTCCATTAATAAATATATGTATTTATACTTTCAAGAGTACAGCTTCAGTATTGGAATAAAAAGCAAATAGCAAAATGCTATTAAACTGGTAAAAAAAAAAACAGGGAAGGTTCACTACTGATGAACCAGACCCTTACATTACATCATCTTTGCAGTAAGGTTAGTAGAAAATTGATTTATTAAAAAAAAAAAACAAAAAAACATACGCATCAAAAATATTTATATGTAAAATAGACACTTCGGCCAGTTAGAATTTTTTTATTTTCTCAACGTTTCAACAAAAATCTTTTGTCTTCGTCAGGAGAAGTAAATAAAAATAAAGCATTTAGCAAGGCGTTAAAAATTGTTCTGAGGTTGAAAGGGCGTTCTCACGTGATTTTTCGAATTTAGTACAAAAGATTTTTGTCGAAACGTTGAGAAAATAAAAAAAAACTCTAACTGGCCGAAGTGTCTATTTTTTAATATAAATATGAATGCCGGCCAGGCAACCTCTATCTTTACAAGCATCAAAAATAGTTCTTATTTGTGATAACAGATGGCGCGCTAATGCTTCAGATTGCTATATTCTGTCAATGAAATATCAACGACTAATATTTTCACCAGAAGGTGAGAAGTGTATAATTTGTTAATATAATATAAAAAATCCCTATATATAAATTATTTCATATTTTCGGTTATATTGGAAACAATTTTGTGTGATATTTAACATCGTTGAAATAAATTACAGAACCTCTAAGCACACAGATCTAAATTTCTCTTGACGAAACTAAAAATATTAAAAAAAAAAGATCAACAAATATACATATTTGTATTATCCCTAGTACACGTGGTACAGGCCATGATAATCATGGTGGGTAGTTAGCGACTGCTTTTATTGTAAGTGCACCACATGTCTACACATGTGAAAAGCAGCTCGACTTTTGCATTTGCAAATGTGTCATAGCTCCGTTTGGTTACTTGTACTCGCTGGTGGGGTTGGACTTTTGTAAGAATCGGGGGCCATTGGAGAATTATTTCAAATCAGAAAAAGTGCCCAATGCGGGATTCAATCCCGGGTCGTAGCGGTCGAAAACCAACGGTTTAGATCATCCTTCTACCGACCCCCCATGAACAAATATGATCATAAAGAATCTTGTAATACTTGCAAAAGTAGAAACATAATTTAGCAATAAAAATAATTGTAATATGTATATTTAAATTCGAAACTATTTTAAAGGCATAATATTCTTTTTGAAATTAAACAATTTCTACTGCCCTTACTGCAATGAAAAAATTAATGGGAGGACCTGACTCATCAGTGGTGAACCCTCCCAGTGGTTTCGCCAGTTTAATTTACCATACCGCTGTTATATTGCATTTTTGGAACTTGCTTTTATAGTGATACTGATGCTAGACTCTTCGAATGGGTATTTTAGAAGAACTATTAAAAAGAATCATACGCGTCTAAAATAGTTTTGTATTTTGATAACAGATGGCGCGCTAGTGCATCGTAATATGTTTATTTATTTATATAAAATAAAAATAAACTTATTGCACAATTCCTTCTGATTGATAAATATGATTGTATACGTTAAAAAAATAGTTTTATTCTTTTACATTGATTGAAATATATATTTTTATATCTTCTCTCTAGATCAAATATCTCTCTCTCTCAAGTGTGGCGAAGGCTACCATCTACAAGTACCATCTTGGTCTTGCGGTGGGCAACGCCAGCCATCACATCGACCTGCCCACTCTGTGGGAAAGAACTCTCGCAGTCCATCGGTGGTGGAGTCTTTCCCGCGGTGGGCGCCACCAATGACGACTTGTATATATTTTATATATATATGTATATTTATCAATTATTTTGATCTATTTATTCTTATATTTATCATTATATAATCATATTTATTCATATTTATATTTATTCTGTATTTAACCTTATATAATCTTATATGGACTTTGAAATAAAGTAGTTTCAATCTCAATCTCTCTCTCTCTTGTTTAAAGGTTTTAGCGTATAAGGGATTTGTTTTAAATTCCAATAGAACTCTTAGAATAACGTTTAATCACCATTTTCAAGGTACCAGAAAAATAAATTTTAAATTTAGAAATTGGGTTCATATTGCCACGTGTAAAATTAGGGAAGACAAACTTCAGAATGACACAGCAATTTATTTAAGGCAAGAATCAAACTATGAATGATAAATACAAGAAAATAAGACCTAATCCAATCAATTTATTAGTGTGTGACATTTCGGCAACAACATTGTCACCATCATCAGACAAAATAATAAAAATTGACAATGTTGTTGCCGAAACGTCACACACTAATAAATTATTTGGATTAGGTCTTATTTTCTTGTATTAGAATCTATAATCCAAATTGTGCTTTATCATTTATGAATGATAAAAAAGATTAGCAATGAGGGAAGTTTACAGAGTAGTAAAGTATAAACATAAAAATGATAAATACTTCTCTATAATATTATTGGAACAATTATTTGAATAAAAGAAAATGATGAATACCTATTATTATTTTGAAAATAGAGCAATCCATAAATAAATAGTTAATTAAAAAGGCATATATTGGATCAAAATATCATTTATTTTACCAATATTTCAGTTGGCTGAACGCCAACCTTTATCAAAGTATTATAAAATTTTAAAGAGTTTAAGTGTTTAACACATTAAATATGTTATAACACCTTGATAAAGGTTGGCGTTCAGCCAACTGAAATATTGGTAAAATAAATTATATTTTGATCCAATATATGCCTTTTTAATTAAACATATCATTATCTTATGATGATTAATTATAGAAATAACCACATTTAACCAAATCAACCTGATAACAGTACAATTTTACTTTTCTACTATAATACACTTTTGTACATAATTTCCCTAATGGTAAGCCTTTGATTGTACTCGATTGTGGTCTTTCAAGGTGATATAACTAAATGCTATGTGAAAAAACGCCCGAAACGCGTCCGTGGTTAGCTTTTCTTGATTAATCAAGAATGGGTATTTGGCCAATTCTAGAATAATTAAAAATCAACGATAATAGTTGATATTTATTCCGATAGATGGCGCAAGCCATCAGCAACTTTCAGTTGCACGATAAGGAGATGCCTTTTTCATAATAAATGCTATGTGTATTAAAAAGTGAAAGTTGTATAAGTTTATGATTTTGCTTTGTTTTAAAAATGAATCGATGTTGGTTCCATATGTTTGAATTGAATATTACCTCTTAGTTCTATATATTTTATTGCTTAAAAAGGAACACAACCATACAAAGAAAAAAACTACAATTGTAAATGATTTGATAACTAAAAAAAAAACAAGAATAATAATTTTAAAATGATGATGATAAAAATGAATATGTCTGCCAAAAAATGGTTCTATGAATTAAAAAATAAGAATAATTACAAACTTAACATATAAACTTCAAACACTCTGTGCATATATAATTTAATCATATCAATATGAATTCTTCTATCTTCTTATCGGATAGGGATTATATGCATTTTTTTTTTGCTTATCCCTAGTACAAACGTGGTACAGGCCATGATAATCATGGTGGATAGAAGTAGACGACTGCTTTTACAGTAAGTGCACCACATGTCTACATATGTAAAAAGCAGTTCGACTTTGCACTTACAAATATGCCAGAGCCCCATTTGGTTACTTGCACTCGCTCGTGGGGTGGGACTTTTGCAAGAATCGGGGGCCATTGGAGCATTTTCTTTTTTTAATCAGAAAAAAAAGTGTCCAATGCGGAATCGAACCCGGGTCGTAGCGGTCTAAAACCAACGGTTTAGACCATCCTTCCATAATATATTATATTTAAAATAGTATTTTTATTATATGTTTAAATAAAACTATTTAACTATTTATATGAATAAAAAATAGTAGTTGAAAAGGAAATATTTATAATATCTCTCTCTATTCCAATAGGTCCCCATAATAACAAGAGAAGAACCAAATATTTCCAAGCAGAAGATTGGTTGTGGCGGGCGGGAAAACAATATTCGTTAGGAAAAACATTTCCCTTCCCTAGCAGGAAAGCAGATTTTCCTCTCTTCCATTATACCGGGGGGTGTTAATATGATAAATGTGAGGTAGGCTGTGTTCCTATATTACTGCTACTGCTTCTGTCAGAAGGAATAACTCGTATAGGATATGTTATTATTTATAAATATACATCGCTATGTGTCCGTATTTTTAATTTGTACAGCATGCCATTTTAATTCTACTGAATAAATATACTCTTCATTTTATTAAACTAATATTAATAGGAATGTTTAGTTTATTTTTATTCTACTTGATGACGCTCTGCTATCTAAAAATACGCATATATTTTAAAGATTGAGCAATCCATAATTATATAAATAAATAAAAGGAATATATTGGATCTAAATTTATTATTTAACCAATATTTCTAGAGGCAAAACGTCTCTCTTTATCAAGGTTTTCAAATTTAAATCAAAGAAAAGCCTTGATAAAGAGAGGCGTTTTGCTACTAGAAATATTGGTTAAATAATAAATTTAGATGCAACATATGCTTTTTATATATTTATAGATATTATTATAAATATGTTATATATTATCACACAAAGCTTTATTAAGACCAGCGGTCTTATACAGATTCACCACAGGAAGAAATAATAGATGGAGCTCCTATACTCCAGGCAGTACAGCACCCAACAACAGCCTCCTGGTCCGACGCATGTCCAATGGCCACACGTTCCTTCGTGTATACGTCATGGTTAGCGTATCACTGAATAGACTAGTATGGAATCAGCCGTGTTCTAGTCTTCACTTTCCTCATCCAAATGGACCACGACATTCAGCGATTCTATTAATCTCCTCCGAACGGTGACTGCGGCCTTTTGAGAATATGAGTATTTTGGTATTGTTTGTAGTCGCGAACAGAATAATAAAAACAGTTTTAATCACAATTTACTTTAACTGATATGATAACATAATTGAGGGTGAAATAATACCTGACACAAGACGTAAAGAATAAAGGAAATAAAAGATTACATATTTACATATCTACAGAAAGATTTGAACCGGCTAAAGGAAATCAACAACAATGAGTTTATATAGGAAAAACCACGATATCTGGTGGTCGACTTTACAAAGTAATTTGATCTAGGAAATTTAATTTGATATTGAATATTTTTTATATCCTTTCCTTTCCTTTATATTTATAAAAATGAAATCCAAAATCGATGTTTGTTATCGCGTTGCGCAAAATCTACAGAATAAATCTTTATGAAATTTCGCATGTAGGTAGCTGAACATTTCGTTTATCATATAGGCTATTCAAAAAAATAAAAAGGTTAATGTGCTTTTTAAAATTTCAAAACCAAAAAGCGTTAGTTCCAGCCTTTTACCGGAGCCAGATAATAATTTTTAGTAGGCAGGAACAAAATTCTACCAGCGAAATATTCACTCGAGCAGAAGGCACGCGAAGCCAGGGCATCTCTATATATAAAATATCTTTCTCGGCCTTTTGGCTAAGATCATATAGGATATCTCTAGATATTTTCATTTTTATATATCTCTTTAAAAATCTATTCAGTAGAGATAGTGGATATGTTTGCTCGAAAAATATATTTTATATATTATATAAATGTGTAATGTAACGAATATTATTATCATAATATTCTGTGTGTTCCGGAATATTATTACCAAAAATATTCGTTAGGCAAGCTTTCACTCAGATAAAACCCGGGCGAAGCCGGGTACACATCCGCTAGTAACATATATATGTTTTTTTATTTTAAATATCATATTAAATTACTATTCTTGGAGACCTATTACGATTCATCTTTGTGCGCTTTGCGAATTATAATTGATTGTATGGCTGGAAGTTTTTATATGGAAAATAAAGAAGTTGCTTTATCTCTATAAATACTCTAAACATGAAATATTTTCAAAATAAAATGATTTTAGGAAGAATTCATTTGAATTTGTAATGATATTGTGACGAAGAAATATTTTTTAATTAAATTTAATCATTCAATGAAACTATTCAACAGATTATACAACATTATTATACATTATTATACATTATTCAACATATATATCTGTAGATAGGTGGGTTGAGTTGTTAATAATTGTAGACTAGTCGCCGTGACGTCATCAATAAATACTTTTACATCTTAGGATATTTCAAGGCTTGATTTCTACGCTACAATATAAATGTGTAACATGTTAACAGATACTTGAATACAACGTTGAAAGTTTTTAAGATCAATTACTCTTGGTTGAGACACTGCCAGACAACTAATATCTTGCATATTATCATTCTAAAATATTCCTTAAAACTTTATTCAATCTGTAAATTGTTTTTCTCTAATACATTACTTTACAATTTGATATCATTTAACTAAATTTGCATACCAACCATTTGTACATATTTCAATTGTGTTGATATTTTTTATCTTTTCATCTAACTAAATTGCATACTAATTCTTGTATATATTTCAAATGATCTTTCTTTCTATTTTCAGTTTACCTTTAAAGTGCAATTGTCCCTGAGGTTAAATAGCACTCTAAGTCGAAATAAAAAAATAAACGTACTATTAGTCCTTTATTGACAAGCATTGAAATTCAACATTTAAGTGTTTCTAATGCACAAAATATTTCAAACCTGGAAATTTTTTTTATTGGAATAGAACACGAAGTTATAATCAAGGAGTTGTAAAAACAAGTATAACACAGTGTAAATGGCATTTGAAAGCAAGAAAAATATATTAATATTGTTACATCATGATTAATGGCGTATTTATTATATTATTTTTAATATATTTGAAATTTAAATTATATATTTATTTATTTTTATATTCTATGATATTTAGTTAAAACAGATTATTTTTAGATTATCATCATTTGTATTTAGGTACACTGTGACTTCACTGCTCTCTTTGATGTGAGAAAATAAATAAATTATTCTGGTGGCTACATAAAGTAGACTTATCTCATTATTCCCTTTTATAAATTTGTAGGATGGTTGAAACACGCTCTGGTAAGATGCAAGACCCAGCACAGGAGAGAATCAAGGCTGAAGAGTCTGCCAAGCCGCAACCTGGTGCAACAATATATACAGTTATCAGCGTCATGCGTTCTTAATTCTGTCACCGTTTGCTTTTGGTTCAGTGGTAGAATGCTCGCCTGCCACGCGGGCGCCCCGGGTTCGATTCCCGGCCGATGCATTTTTTTGTTTTTTTTTTTTACAATTTTTAAAACTCGTTTATATATTATAGTGGCGGGCGCCCCGGGTTCGATTCCCGGCCGATGCATTTTTTTTTTTTTACAATTTTTAAAACTCATTTATATATTATACAAGAATGATATCCACGGCGCCAATTTATAATTGTAACGAATAGTATTTGAATAAAAGCATTTAATCGGGTAAACTCCGGGCGTTGCCCGGGTCATTCGGCTAGTGTTAACATAAAAACAACATTTAACTTGAAAGTAAATAGCTCTTTATCAAAAGAATAAAAAATATTGGTAGCCGAAGAGTTTTTTTTTTTTATAAGAATTTCGCATATTTTGTCCTTAATAAGAATTATTTTTATTCTCAAATTCTCAAAAGCTCGTATATAAAAAAAAACAAGAAGAAACTCTTCACCTCACCATTTTGTTATTCTTTTGATACATGCATACATACACCCCAGGTGATTGTTTAATTAATGGAATAACACTTTGCCATCATAAGTTTTATTTGCAGCCAGATATATCAAAGCTACAGACTCTCTAAATATGGCATTGATAAGAATAATATTGGATCGCTTATAATTCTTAAAGAAGAACAAAGCCTTATAAATAAAATACACCTATCCCCCGATTTACACGGTAGATACGTTCCTGAGAAAAACGTGTAAATCGGGGGATAGGTGTACACAGAAATAAAAATAAAATGCATTGACAGGTTAAAATATGTAGTCAGCACATAAGCTCGGGATTCCTCGTGAGATGTGTACACAGCGCATGTGTTCAATCACAGTAGCATTTAGTATAGCGCGATAAAAAAAATAAAAACTTATTTGGAAAACCGTGTAAAAGAGAAAACGTGTAAAACAAGTACCGTGTAAATCGGGGGATAGGTGTATTGAATATATAAAAATTATCTATTCATAATTGATTAGATTAAAAAGATTTTAATCAATATATACTATCATTTTAATGCTTTTATGAAGTCTACAAGAACCATCATTAAATTGAAATTTTTTGTTAATGAGGAAATTTTAAGCCATTTATCCTAATTGCAGGTATATCTAATGGGATAATTAAATTCGCTCTCTTTTCCCCCCTTTTACCTAATTATGCTAATTTAAAAATAAACTTCAAACCCTCAGAGATTGTTTTAAATTAATTAAAATTATTTTTTAGTTTTTAATCATAATTATGTAGCTGAAAAAGGTGGATTTTTCATAGTTGTAAAACAATTTTCATTTTAATATTTTATATATAAAGACACAACCCACTAAATACTACACACATAATTTATATATTAAAAATAAAGAAGGCATATCCTGACCACGAGCACATATGCTTTTTACATGGCAGAGCGTCATCTAGTGAAGCAAAAATAAACTAAACGTTTATTTAACTTGCTCCGTGATATTTGGCCAACCCAATTTCTTGATAAATCAAGAAAAGCCATCAACGAACGCGTTTCGCGCTGTTGGCGCTCGTCAGCGTGGAGTAGGTTGTACCACTGCGACCAAAACCAAGAAATGGGTATTTAAGGCTAAATTTCCGTAAATACACTTAACATATGAAAAAAACAATAGAAAAAATAAAATATTATCTCATTTTATACATTTTTTATCATTATATATTTTTCTTATATAAAATTTCACATAAATACAATGATATATACTATTGGCTATTTGAATTAAGAAACTCATAGAATGAATTTAAAAATAGCATACTATAATAATATGGAACAAAATTAAAAAGTAAAAACACCAAATCTAAATAAATAAATAGTGTTTGACGTTCAGATAACAGCGTATATTTATATATTACATATACACCTAAACATATAGTCTCTAGCCGATAAGAAGAGGAAAAGGTTTATATTGATATGATTAAATTATATATGCATAGCATTTAGTTATTTCACCTTGAAAGACAACATTCCTGAACAATCAAAGGGTTACCATTAGGGAAATTATCTAAAAAGGTGTATTATAGTAGAAAAGTTTTTTTTTTGCTTATCCCTAGTACACGTGGTACAGGCCATGATAATCATAGTGGGTAGAAGTAGGCGACTGCTTTAACCGTAAGTGCAGTACATGTCTACATATGTTGGAAGCAGTTCGACTTTTGCATTTACAAATGTGGCAGATCCCCGTTTGGTTATCAACACTTGCTGGTGATTGGACTTTTGCAAGAATCGGGGGCCATTGGAGTATATTATTTTTATTTAGAAAAAAGTTATCAATGTGAGATTCGATCCTGGGTCGTAGAACCAACGGTTTAGACAACCTTTCTACCGACCCCCTGGTAACAACGTTGTCACCATCATCAGACAAAAGTGATGAATCCAATAAGTTGAGAATAAGTTACGATCTGACAACCCGGCGGATTGATCGGGAGGGTGATCAACATCACATTAGAACTGTTTTGTTTACCTTAGGCTGGCGAAAGTTCCGCCATAGCTGTGATTGGTATAAGTTTAATAATTACCTTGTAAATAGTTAAATAAATAAAATTAAGATATAATCCTTAAGGGGGGTAAGAGTATCTTCTTATTTATAACAAGGCAATACACCATACATTCCCCCTTTTCTTCTCTGAAGATGGTAATAACGCTGTTATCGGAACGTCAAACACTATTTGTTTACTTGGACTTATTACCTTTTTTTCTAATCGATATTCCAAATTGTACCTTATCATTATGGAATACACCTTAAACACAATTTAAACAGGATATAGAGGGAATCATAAACTTTTGAACACAATTTTGAAATATGATATAGCAGAAATCAGTATACAAAGTAATCGACTTTGGTTACAATAACTGCTCTAATCTTGCAGGACACATAGTCAAACACAGTTCTTGTAAGTGCATGCGGCTTCAACTCTATGCCATCGATTCCTGTTGGTCTCGAGGACCACGCCATCAACATCTCCTCATTGGCAAAACATGCGATCTACCCTTTATTCGTAGATCACGAAATGCGTGATGTCGCTGGAGACCCGCTGGCGATTCTGCACCAAACTCTGCTGCAGTGGAAGAGGCGCCATGTACATATTCATTGAACATAGTTTGATATTAAACAATTTCTACTGCCCTTACTGCAATGGAAAAAATTAATGGGAGGGCCTGGCTCATCAGTGGTGAACCCTCCCAGCGGTTTCGCCAGTTTAATCTACCATACCGCTGTTATATTGCATTTTTGGAACTCCCTTTTATAGTGATACTGTTTCTAGACTCTTGGAATGGGTATTTTAGAAGAACTATGGACATAAGCTTTGAAGACAGCAGAATTACATACAATTATAAATATATAATATGCTTTGAGAAATCACTCTTCCGCAAATAATCCCATTAATTTTTCAATTGCAGTAAGGGCAGTAGAAATTGTTTAATATCAAAAAGAATCTTACGCCTTTAAAATAGTTTCGAATTTTGATAACAGATGGCACGCTAGTGTCTCATAATTATGTATTTAAAAAAATGCTTATTTTAGATCATATTTTACAATATTTCGTATCGCAACACGCCAAAATTCTTCGGGGGAACAAGATTGTTTTGAGATGCTCACTTGTTCAAAACAATATTGTTACCCGAAGAAGTTTGGCGTATTTCCATAATAAATATTGGAAAATAAAATACATGATCCAAAATTAGCATTTGTTAAATAAATGAATATATAGATTGCTCAATTTTCAAACATAGTTATCAAATTACAAAACTATTTTAGAGGCGTAATATCTTTTTAAAATAAAAAATTCTACTGTCCTTACTGCAATGGAAAAATTAAAGGGAGGGCCTGGCTTATCAGTGGTGAACCCTCCCAGCGGTTTTAACTGATTAAACTGGCGAAACCGCTGGGAGGGTTCATCACTGATGAGCCAGGACCTCCCTTTAATTTTTCCATTGCAGTAAGGACAGTAGAAATTGTTTTATATCAAAAAGAATATTACGCCTCTAAAATAGTTTTGTAATTTGATAACAGATGGCGCGCTAGTGCATCGTAATAAACATAGTTATGTATATATCTTTTAAAATTACAAAATATTTTCTCACAATGAGTTTCTTTTAAAGTTTCTAAAAGGTGGAGACTGTAAACTTTTGTATGTATTGACAAGATGTCAATAAAATTATGTAATTATAATAAAAATAATTCCATGTTTTAATATCAAAGTGAAAATATAAGACTCCCGGGGGTAAGTTTCTAAAGTTTTGTTAATTATCAATTGTCTATGACATCAATTGAATTGGTTGGAAAGAGGTGACGTGCCAGAATATCTCTCGGCAACCATGGATATTATGTTTGAATCAATGATATAAGGTTGTCCTAAAGGTTCATGTTTTTCCTATTACTTGGCGAATAATATTATTACGGAGAATACATAATAAAGCGTATTTACGCAAGTTTGGCCTTAAATACCCATTTCTTGGTTTTTCAGGAAGCCACTGGGACCAAAAATCTTTTTTGGTCGAAGTGGTACAGCCTACTCCACGCTGACGAGCGCCAACAGCGCGAAACGCGTTCGTGAATGGCTTTTCTTGATTTATCAAGAAATTGGGTTGGCCAAATATCAGGGAACAGGTTAAATCAATGAATAATTGATTTCTGTTCCACCAGATGGCGCTTTGCCTTCTGTAAAACACATGTGCTCCTGGTCAGGATATGCCTACTTTGTTTTTAATATCAACACCTGACCCACTTATTTTTTATTTTTTTCTATTGGGTTTTTCATAATAATAAATAATACAATTACTTTATACATAATACAAAGACATCTACTTATATAATTGCCTTATTCTGTCTGTGTGAAGTTCACTGTGTGAAGTTCACGGATAGATTTTGGTAAGAATGGATAAAATAAAAAAAGTGTCAAGGGGAATCGAACCCACGACCTTCCGCTTACCGGGCAGATCCCATGACCACTAGGCCACATGACCACAATTTATAATTGTAACAAATAGTATTTGAATCAAAACATTCAATCGGGTAAAACACGGGCGTTGCCCGGGTCATTCGGCTAGTTATACATAACGGCTAATAATATTGTGGCGAAGAAATAATTTATTATTTAATTCAATTATTCAATGAAAATATTTGGACACAGATTTATTATTTTATATTTGTAAAATCATCATTTAGTTACCTAGCTTGCTTGCTCGATATTCTCTAGCAGTAGATAGTTTGGTTGGGTTGTAGATAATTGTCGACTAGTCGCCGTGACGTCATCAATAAATACTTTCACACCTTCAGATATACAGAGACCTGATTTTCTACGCTACAATATAATGGCGAATAATGTTGGTGTTTTAATTTTTTTACAAGTTTTTACGAAATTTTGGGTCAACCTTGTAGTTCTGGAGAAAGGGCAGTTTAGGATAAACATCCTCAGTATAGAGAAAGTTCAGTAGAGTATGAGGAAAATGTGTATTAACGACATGTTGAAAAGAAGTGAAAAGAATCCTTCGCCACGTGTCGTAGCACTTTCAGGAAACTATCGTCGACTCCCAACTTCCCAGCTACGCAACCTTTAGGTGAATGGACCCACTTCGTACCATTACTCTTTTCTTATTTTCATTATCCCATTGTGTGTGTATAATTATACAAGATCATGGGGACGATATTCATTGATCAAATTCACTATCTTGGTAGGATAGGAATATAGGTCCTGTCTTGAGGCTCCCATACATTCCAAGAGGTGGTCTGGTGAGGCCTCTTTGGTCCTGTAGATGGTGTATTGTGGGAAGTTCACCATTACTCTAGGAGATGGGAACTTAAGACGATGACAAATACAAGCAGGCGTTAGTCGTTTTCTCTCTATGTCTCCATATACGGCCATCATGTCGCTGTATGTAGAACCGAGAGTCGTCAGAGAAGACGACGTAACGCCGCTTCTGTGTTTATTTCCGTCGTTCAACGCATAACTAGACAATTCTGTCTATGCCGCAGTTTTAAGAGAAGTCTTAACAATGGTTGTCATTCTGAGAACCCATTATGCTATGGCGGTTGTTACATTATCCTTGCTAACACTCTCGCTGTTAAAACTAACTTGTAATACGTAATGTTGACTGTACGCTTTTACTTAGCCATGTATGCTATCAAAGATAATATTCTCTGTTTGAAGATAATTGTACTCCTTCAGCGGCCTAGTTAAAGTGTGTGTGTCACAATTGACAATTGAAACAAATTGTATTGACTTCTTGTCAATAATATACATTAAAAATGGAAATAATGAATAAACTAATATATAGATGATCATGCGGGGGATGTGAGGTGAGTCCTCTTTCCCAGGCGATGATCCTCCGGTCAGCCCAACCTGTACCAAGTACCGGTAGATGATGGATTTGGCCGACGCCAGGATGGCCAGGTCGTCATCTTCGAGGCCAGACCCGAAGATCCAGGCTCGCAAGTCAGGGGGTCGCCCGAGGACACTGAAGGCTTCGATGATGAGGGGCCTGATGCGCCTGCAGCTCCAGTAGCGATGTGTAAATAAAGTGTGTATGGTTGACATGATGTGTGGTTCCAGGCCCACAGAGCGGAGCCGGGATGAGCTGGAGATGATTGTGGCCAGGCTTCGGTCAGTCCGAGCCTTCGGCAAGCTGAGCCCCACCCTGCTTCTACAGCTCTCCCTGTACGGCTACTATGAGGACCTGGAGAAGGGTGTCACTCGTAAGTCAGAACTGTCTGATCTCTTCACTTGATGTGAGGAATGATTGAACTAAGCGAGGTCGGAGGGGGGTAGTATATTTATCAGTAGGAATCATATTTTTATAATACAATATAATGCGGCTTTTGATTGTAGAACGATGTTACACAAATTTTACCACAAATGTTTCTTTTTAAACGAAATATCGTAATTTATTTTAAGGAGAAATAACGATTATTTCTAACCTTAGGGATGAAGTATGAAAGGATGAATTGTGAAGAAAGGATGAATTGTGATGAATCCCTGGTCACTTTTATTTTTCCGTTCATCATTACTCTTCACAATTCATCCTTTCATACTTCATCCCTAAGGTTAGAAATAATCGTTATTTCTCCTTAAAATAAATTACGATTTTTCGTTTAAAAAGAAACACATGCGGGATAATTTTCAAATGTCATTCTACAATCATATTTTTAATTATCCTGAAGATAGAGGTTGCCTGACCTGCATTCATATTTCTGTGAAAAATAGACACTTCAGCCAGTTAGAGTTCTATCTGTCCGAAATGTCTATTTTTCACAGTAATATTTTAATTGTCTTGTTGTATTGTAGTACATATATATCTGGTTCATATATACAAGTATATGGATGTAATATAATCCAAAGTTATTACGCTGCAATATTTGATGTATTACACTGTTGTAGAATCCTCTCGACTCTATGTAATATATCCAAAGTTATTACACTGCAATATTTGATGTATTACACTGTTGTAGAATCCTGTCGACTTAACCGTTCTGTGACAATATCGTTGCGGAATTTCTTGTAGTTTGATTTGAATGGTGAGGATTGGTTGAAACGCAGTCGTTGAGTGGCAAGTGAAGCATACAGTTAGGAATAATCAGGACACGTGATGGGGTTTGAAAATAAAAGGCAACTGGATTGGAGGAAAGAAAGCTTGAGAAGGCGGAGCGGGTTTTGATTGTTAATTATCTGATCACATGATGGTGATTGTACTTAGCTACGGGATGAGCAGAGGGAGAGAGGTCCGGAGCCGATGTCACCTCCTTGGGAGCCAAAGCACTTCTGATCTGAACTCGGTGGGAGCCAAGTCGCTACTGACAATTCTTGCTTTTCGATTTAACACCACGAGTTGGCTTCTTTCCCATTGGTCGAGGGATAGAACGTGCCCGTTTTCCTATTGGTTGACCTACTTAGTGGTTGCTTCCTAATTGGACCGGCGGCTGCTTTGATGGAAGATACGCCCGGCCTGGGTCAGGAAGTATCGTGTTAGTTCGACTCTATTTTACTTCCGCGGTATCAAATACGTCCGGTCTTGTTCCGGAAATTGGGCGTCTCTCAAACTTTTATAACTTCTGGTCACCAGATACGACCTGTCTTGTCCGGAAATATTGGTTTAAACTTAGCTCGCAGGGTTTCCGGGGTCAGAAGGTTAACTGTGACGTTATTAATAATTATGTTCTCTTCTAGATCTACTTCCTATGTCTTTTTGTTACTTTCTTTCCTCCAGTTACCTTATTCTTTATTAAATCTTTGAAAATCATACATTGTACATGCATAGTGGGTCGGGGGGCATACAATTATATACAAATTATGACAGATGCGCCCCCTACATGTGAAGAATTCAAGAAGGGGTTAGCCTGAGAGAATTCTGTAAGGTGAAAAATAATTTTGTGGGAAAATTAGTTGTGGGTATTGAGAGTCTATATACAAGCATTGGTGGCGATATAAGAAGTAAAATAGAATGGTGTTGATGATATAGGTTGAGTATAATTAATAGAAATCAAAATTTTTTAATTGTAAGAAATCAAAATGAATGCTATGGTACATAGTGGATTAAAAAGAAAAGAAAATGCGCCTAACTAATTTCTACTCGAAATTGGAGATAATAACGAGGGAGTTCTATTAGGGCTTTTGAGAAATCAAAAATAAAAATGAAAAGTTGGAAGAAATCAAAGTAAATGCTTGGTTGCATGTTGAAAAAAAAAATGCTTCGTTGCATGGTGAAAAAAAAAAAGAAAAATGCCTAACTAATTTTTGCTCGAATTTTGAGAAAAGAAATCGAGGAAATTTCATAAGGTCTTTTGAGAAATCAAAAATAAAAATAAAAATAAAAAGTTGGAAGAAATCAAAGTGAATGCTTGATGCATGGTGAAAAAAAAAAAGGAAAAATGCCTAACCATATTCTCGCTCGGAATTGGGAATGGAAATCGAGGGAATTTTTATTAGGTCTTTTGAGAAATCAAAAAATAAAAATAAAAATAAAAAGTTGGAAGAAATCAAAGTGAATGCTTGGTTGCATGGTGAAAAAAAAAAGGAAAAATGCCTAACCATATTCTCGCTCGGAATTGGGAATGGAAATCGAGGGAATTTTATTAGGTCTTTTGAGAAATCAAAAAATAAAAATAAAGGTTGGAAGAAATCAAAGAAAAATAAAAAGTTGGAAGGAATCAAAGTGAATGCTTGGTTGCATGGTGGGAAAAAATAAATGTTTTGTTGCATGGTGGAAAAAGAAATAGGGAAAAAAAAAGAATGTTTTTGTAAATCAAAATAAAATATAATATCCAATTTTAAAAGAAACCAATGAGTTCTCGTTGATTTGAAACTATGATAATATAAACTAATTAGTAAAAAAATGATAATTAATGATTAAAAGTGATAATAAGTTGAATAAATTGATAAATTGATTATATATTTAAATTTTAATTGAGAGAAAATAATGAAAATGATTAATATGAAAAATAAGGTGTATTGGTTTGGACCCTTTTGTATCTACATGCCCTATAAATTTTTTAATTGCTCAATTATGCCCTATAAATTTTTTGTCTTTGTGTGTGTTGTGGAAAATGTTAGAAGTCTGTAAAGTAATTGATTACTTATAATAGGGATGTGAACTCATTTAGAATGTTTATGTGTCGTCTTGTGGATGTGGAATTGGATGGTAAAAATCGATATGTAGACTCGAACTGGAATCCAAAATCGGTGGCATAGAGAGGTTCCCAGTTGACCTCAATAGGGGACCTTCTCATTGTAATTAGAGATACGGAAGTGGGGTGTGTCGGGCAAAAGAGAGGGAATGAAATTGGAGATCGGACGAGGCGCTCCCCTTTGTTTGCATAGGCCGAATTTATCGCCGCGGACTACACTTCCTGTCGCGGTGTCTCAAAATTCTCACTTCCTGCCGTCTAATTTATTTTGAGTGCGACTTGCATCTTGTTTTTGGAGTGTGACTTCTCCGACATTGGTTGGTCATCTTTCAGTTACTTCTATCTCCTCGGAATCTATTTAGATTTTCTGCAAAGATGTTTCCTAATGTTTGTCCAAAATTAAAAACTGCCTCTTGTAGTTCGAAAATTTTATGAGCGGGCATGGTATAGATAAACAAGTAATTAATGAATAAAATTGGGATACATTTGTATGGTAGAACTAACATACAAAGGATGAAAATCAGATGAAAGATAGGGTATTGCCCCAAGTTCTCCCATATTTTTGTAAATGGGGACTCTGAAATATTTGTTTGAACCTTATTAATTGTAGAATTTAAATGATTGGTAGGTTCGCAGTTCTCCTGTTTGATCGTTAATGGTTTTATTAGCGATATGTCGGTGGTAATTGATTTAGGTTGAGCTGTGTGATTGTTTCTCTGACGCGGGTGGTGTAATTTTGACATTGTTTGTGTTGTGTGTACGCTGTGCTTTATGTACGAATTCTGTTTTGCTTTGGGGCCAGTGTCGGTATTTTTACGTGAAGGTTGGTTGTATTCATCGATTCTTCTAGCGAATCGGCAGGTGGGGCAGGTTTTTACCTGTTTTGCGATGTCTTGTGTCATGTTCTGCCAATAATATTGTGATGAGATGAGTTGGTGTAAGTTCGACGTTATTTGTATTTTGAAAAGCCGGATGTTGTATCCATTTATTAAATCGAATGGTCGTTGTGACTTTAGTAAAAAAATGCTATTCAGTGATATTAGAGTGGAATTGAGTGAAAATGAGGCTTACGACGTGAACACGTGTTGAGTGGAGACGTGTCGCAGGCGTGGTGAAAGGCGTCTGTGGCCTGAAATGAAGAGTTTTGTGGGGTGACCTGTGACACGAATCGAAAAAAAAAATTGTGAATGAAAAGGTGTCACGCGAAGTCCTTGTTTGTACAAAATCTAACCTGTTCTCACTATGAACAACAAATTTATTAAAGTCATATATCGAAATTTCTATTGTTAGTGTATATGGCACCTTTTAAGGTGAACATTTTTTTAGTGTTTTGGGTAGACGAGATGATTGTTACTAACGATGGTGCATGCGTTTGTTGGTTGTTGTCGTCTTTTGGCGCGAGTGTCGCGCTTGTTGGGCGGGTTGTGCGTGTTTGTTAGCGTGAAAACCGTCCTTTGGATGGATGTTGTCGGTGTATTGTTGTTGCGAATGTCGTGATTGTTGCTAAATACGTTTGTGGGATTGTTGTGAGGTACATTTTTATGGCGTGGCGACGTATGGTCATGCATGGATTTTGTGTGGTAAGTGTGTGAGCTGTACTGACACGTTTTTTTGGGCATGGTGATGGTTGAAGCCGTTGTGGCTTGTATTTGAGGGCATATAGTACTGGTAATTGGGTTGAGTGATAAACATGGTGGTGGGGTCAATGAATGCAGGCAAGGGTTGTCCTGTGTGACAAATTTGGTTGCAGTGCAAGTCCTTTCGGACAGGTTTGGCCTAGCCCGTGCGTGCATTCATTGAGTACAAAGGTTAGATATGGTTAAAAGGGGTAGGTAGGATTAGCTATGAGTCCAAAGTCAATTTCTTGACGCCATAGGGTGGGTGCCTACCTCAGTTCAACAGGTCTCCTCTGGGACGTCTTGGTTTGGGGTGGTTGTTTTGGGGCTCGGGACTGCTCGATGTTGGCATTCGCTGTGCCAGTGCCTCGCGCCGCAGAACTTGCAGTTGGACGGCGGAAGAGGTGCATTCCATGCACCTGGGTGTCGGGGTGTGCTGTGATACGGGTACGGCATGGCGGTGGATGACTCCTCGGTGGTTGGTGTCCGGTCTCTGTGACACTTGCCTGGGGTGGTGGCACGTGCGTCGGCTGCCGCGCTCATCTCGCCTTTCGGTCGGCGGGGGGTGTGGGCTGCTCCGGGGGTGGCGCTACGGAACGTCGTTTGTAGTTGAGTGGACCTTGCTCCTTGAAGTGCGGCGGTCAGCTGCAAAATTATTGTCGCCAGGGTGTGTTTTGTCGCTTCGCTCGTTGCCAGTTTCTTCCCTCTTTCTTTCGTAGGGTTGTCCGTTTTTACGCCTATGGGATCCTGATTTAATTCCATCTCTTTATCCTGTCGACTCTATGTAATATAATCCAAAGTTATTACACTGCAATATTTGATGTATTACACTGTTGTAAAATCCTGTCGACTCTATGTAATATATCCAAAGTTATTACACTGCAATATTTGATGTATTACACTGTTGTAGAATCCTGTCGACTTAACCGTTCTGTGACAATATCGTTGCGGAATTTCTTGTAGTTTGATTTGAATGGTGAGGATTGGTTGAAACGCAGTCGTTGAGTGGCAAGTGAAGCATACAGTTAGGAATAATCAGGACACGTGATGGGGTTTGAAAATAAAAGGCAACTGGATTGGAGGAAAGAAAGCTTGAGAAGGCGGAGCGGGTTTTGATTGTTAATTATCTGATCACATGATGGTGATTGTACTTAGCTACGGGATGAGCAGAGGGAGAGAGGTCCGGAGCCGATGTCACCTCCTTGGGAGCCAAAGCACTTCTGATCTGAACTCGGTGGGAGCCAAGTCGCTACTGACAATTCTTGCTTTTCGATTTAACACCACGAGTTGGCTTCTTTCCCATTGGTCGAGGGATAGAACGTGCCCGTTTTCCTATTGGTTGACCTACTTAGTGGTTGCTTCCTAATTGGACCGGCGGCTGCTTTGATGGAAGATACGCCCGGCCTGGGTCAGGAAGTATCGTGTTAGTTCGACTCTATTTTACTTCCGCGGTATCAAATACGTCCGGTCTTGTTCCGGAAATTGGGCGTCTCTCAAACTTTTATAACTTCTGGTCACCAGATACGACCTGTCTTGTCCGGAAATATTGGTTTAAACTTAGCTCGCAGGGTTTCCGGGGTCAGAAGGTTAACTGTGACGTTATTAATAATTATGTTCTCTTCTAGATCTACTTCCTATGTCTTTTTGTTACTTTCTTTCCTCCAGTTACCTTATTCTTTATTAAATCTTTGAAAATCATACATTGTACATGCATAGTGGGTCGGGGGGCATACAATTATATACAAATTATGACATGGACTTACTTATACATACTTGTATATGGACTCGGGTCGATGACAAAGCCACAACACCAGCTTTGGCAAACTGAGAAGCGTCCACCTAGAGACTATGGTTTAGGGCTAATGGCCCTGGTCAATCCAGGGCGGACTTTATTCCATGAGATCCACACGGGATCTAATGAAATCATCACAATCTGCCAAAGAGTTTTTTTAGTTGGTAGAGTGGCTAGGACATAGACACCTCTTTGGTAGATTGTGAAGATTCCATTAGATCCCTTGTGGATCTCTTGGAATAAAGTCCGCCCTGGACTGACCAGAGACCTAAGCCCGAATTCATGGCTTCTAGGTAGGCGCTTCTCAGTTTGCCAAAGCTGGTGTTGTGGTTTGTCAACGACCTGAGTCCACTAGTTTGCCGAGATGGTCAATAGATGGCGCTTAGTTTTAGTGTCTAATTTGTCGGGAGAGGAAACCCTTATTTTTATAGTTAAATTTCCTCCCGGAAAATTTTCAATCTATATATAAATATATATTAAAAATAAAAAGGCATATCCTGACCAGGAGCACATGTGCTTCTCAGAAGGCAGAGCGCCATCTGGTGGAACAGAAATCAACTATTCATTGATTTAGCCTGTTCTTTGATATTTGGTCAACCCAATTTCTTGATAAATCAAGATAAACGCGTTCGTGGATGGCTTTTCTTGATTTATAAAGAAATTGGGTTGGCCAAATATCAAAGAACAGGCTAAATCAATGAATAGTTGATTTCTGTTCCATATATCCTTTCCTTATATATATAAAAATGAAATGCGAAATCGATGTTTGTTATCGCATCACGCAAAATCTACTGACTCAATCATTATGGAATTTCGCATGTAGGTAGCTGAAGATTTCGTTTAACATATAGGCTATTCAAAAAACTAAAAAAGTTAATGTGCTTTTTTTTTTAATAAAAAACCAAAAAGCGTTAGTTCCAGTCTTTACCGCTAGGGCGCAGCACTGGTCGCGACGATAAATGAATTTGATTTTTTTAAAGCATCGGTGGTTCAGTGGTAGAATGCTCGCCTGCCACGCGGGCGGCCAGGGTTCGATTCCCGGCCGATGCATTTTTTTTTAAACAATTTTTAAACTCATTTATATTATATCTATATTAATAAAATGGATCTTCTATATAAATGGAAATTTCATAAGTGGTGTTCGCTAAAAACTTTCGTTACAATGCATCAATTTCGACCAAATTTTCAACATTTATGTAAAACGAGATGGAGCAGGTTTTGCTTAACATCAAAATATTTTTCCTAACTTTAAAATACATAACTTTGCTGTTATCGATAAAATACAAAAAAATTCAACAGAGTTAATTTTATTTATATATAAATACAAAAAAAAAATTCAGCAATTCATTCAACTCAATCTAAAAAAATATTCAAAACAAGCAATTTTAAGATAACACCATATGTAAAACAGTCGGCCATGAAAACAACAACGATATTACCCCTTTCTCACATATTCACACACAATCTTGATTAATAAATAAAACTAATCTTTAGCATTGTTTATTATACTTCATAATATATAATATTCGTTAGGCAAACTTTCACTCGGATAAAACCCGGGCGAAGCCGGGTACACATCCGCTAGTATATATATATATATATGAAAAAACAATAGAAAAAATATATAGACTATATGTATAACCTTAAATTGCAATCATATACAGAGAGTTTCTTGAGAGACCTTAACTTCATCTTGAACCCTATTTCATTATAACAAATTTATAAAAAAAAAAGAGAGAGAAAAAAAGTCTCCAAAGTATAATTTCAATTCAAGTTAAAGGGATATTTTATTCTACTTTTCCATCTCTATGGAAAAATAAAGTAATTGTAGGGCTTCTTAGAAAATAAATAATTTTACCCTTCCAGTGTTTTAGCTAATTCAACTTTTAGGCATTATTGTATTTGGCCGTAAAAAACAGGCATTGGAAGGGACACCCTGGTTGAAGTCATTTAATCTTCTTATCTCTACTCAATCATATTAGGGTATCAATCTTGTAGAGCTCCATCACGACTGGGTGAAGTAGAATGTGTCTGCCTTCGTCTCATTAAGACTTAGAGCACTACTCAGTGGCAGGCCACAGACTTAGCTCCAAAAGAAATGGCCTCCTCTGACATGAGGAACAGACGGCATGTGCAGCCGCTCCTAACATGGAATACAGACTCATCCTGTATCCCTGGATCAGGAGCCCTTACAGGGTACTATCAGCCGGGCCAGCTGAGCCCAGGTATTTTAGCAAGCTTGTTACTGCTTCCCCTCCTCCTTTTTCATCCGGGCTTGGGATAGGCATCGACGAAGTTAAGACATTTAATAATTCTTAAGATTCAAGTCTTGAGGGCGTAGAATAACAAATAAGCATTTTACGTAGGATGTAGTGAATCAAATTTTGCTCGTTTCTTCATCCATCAACGAAAAATACTGTTATCTATTGAATTTAACAAGAATTTAATATAATTATTGAATTTAATTCCATTTTTTCTCAAGTTTTTATGCAAAATATTTCTACAACCTTACGTGAATAATGAAAAATGTGTAAAGGACACGAATCATAATTGGATTGTAAGACAATTGGCACAATTAAATTAATTTTATTGACATATTGTCAATACATGAAAAGTGCACAGTCTGTCCTGTTTTAAAAAGATAATTATATATATATATATATATAATATATATACATAATACTATGTACAATGAATATGACGCCTCTGCTACCGCTGCAGAGTTTGGTGGAGAATCACCAGCGGGTCTTTAGCGACACCACGCATTTCCCGATCTACAAAGATTGGATTGCAGGATATATTACATTTTCAATTCCATTATATATCAGAGGGATAATTCAAATGGAATTTAAAACATCATTTATATAAAATAAAAGACCTCTCTAGTGGCAGAAAATTATTAAATATTACCAATAATTAGCTTACTATCTAATATATAATATATATAAAATACTACAGAAATGTGCAAAAAATGAAATTATTCACATATATTTGAGTGAAAAGGCGATCCATTAATTAAGATTATATAAAAGGGCGTACCTGGATCTGTAAAGAAAAAAAAAAAACAATTTTTTTCTTAAAATATTTCGAGAGATTGCTCCCTCTTTATCCCTCTTATAAATTGATAAATAGGAAGCAATCTCTCGATATATATATATATATTTTAAGAAAAAAAATGTTTTTTTTTTCTTTACAGGTACGCCCTTTTATATCACATATATTTGTAAATATATTACGAACAAATACTAATTCAAACTGATAATTCGTTTAGTTCTCAATTTAAAAGAGTTTTAATAAAATAAATAATGCTACCAGAGAGCTAAGTTTCACGTGTAACTTTTTATTTTCAAGCTTTTTCGGACTTTTCAGTTCTTCAACAGGAGTATCACACTAACAAATGAGTGATACACAAGAAACTTAGCCTTGGAAGCATTATTTATTTTATTAAATTATAAATAAGGAAAGAATATTTTTTTTTTTTTAAGTTTTACTTAAAAGGCTGAATAACGAGGGTCCTTTTAGACCAACCAAATCAGGATGGAAAAAGGTCCCATGCTGCTTGAATAAATCTTTTACCCAGCAGCAATTTAATTCCAAATAGATTCAGGGGAAACGTTTGAATATTTGTTGAAGAAAACCTCCAACGGTTTTATTTACCTTTGTGAAAAGAGGTTGACTCTGATTTGTGAATAACTCTGGCCTCTTGGGGAATATATAGGCGAGATTCGAATAGCCAAGAAATTTTTTTTTTGCTTATGCTTAAATACACGTGGTATAGGCAATGTTAATCATGGTGAGTAGAAGTAGGCGACTGCTTTTACTGTAAGTGCACTACATGTCTACACATGTGAAAAGCAGTTCGACTTTGCACTTACAAATGTGTCAGAGCTCCGTTTGGTTACTTTCACTCGCTGGTAGGGTTGGACGTTTGCAAGAATCGGGGGCCATTGGAGCTTTTTTTTTTAATCATAAAAAAGTGTCCAATGCGGGGATCGAACCCAGGTCATAGCGGTCGACAACCAACGGTTTAGACCATCCTTCCACCGACCCCCCCTATTATGTTTAGAGAGCCGCTTTAATTCATGACGCAACGCTAGATTTACATACTCTTTATTATTAAAACAATTAGCTTTTTGTACAAAATAAAAATACAAAAGATGATGATAAGAAATTAAAATAATATTAACATCATACATAACAACTCCTCCCTATTAGCCAAAGATAACTTAATTTTAAAAAAACGATGGAGGTTTCCTTATTCTTAAGGATCTCCTCAACACAGGCTTTGGGGTTCCTTCTGAAGAATCAGTTTCTTGAAATAAAGAATATTCTCTATATTATCCAAATACAGTTAAACCTGTCTATAGCGCCCCATCTTGGGACTCACCAAAATAGGGTGTTATAGAGAGGGGGTGCTATAGACAGGTCACTTTTGATATAAATCGCATCGTGCTACGTATCTTAAATCGAGCGCTATAGAGAGCGAGACGCTATTTAGAGGGGACGCTATAGACAGGTTTAACTGTATATTCTATTTCATAATCAATAATTTTCACTTAATTCGAAAATAATAATCCAATGTTTCATATCTGCTGGTTCAAATCACATTAATAGGTACCGCTCAGCAAGAGCAACCTAGTTCATGATAATTGAAACAATAAATAATAGGTGAAGGTTATTCACATATTAAACAAAATTTTAACGCGGGATTCAATCCCGGTTCATGAATGTCGGGAATCTAGGGGGTTACCCTCTCGTCCACCGACTCTTTATATCAATGTGTCATATCATTTGAGAGAATATAGATTCACAAGAATATATATCCATGTTGATATGATGCATTATACAGTATATAGCGTGTCATCTGTTATAATAAATTCGAACTATTTTTGAAGCGTATGATTCTTTTCAAATTAAATCCAATTTCTACTGTCCTTACTGAAATAAAAGGACCTACCATTATTTATCATTGCAGTAAAGGACAGTAGAAAATTGAGTTATTTTGAAAAGAATCATAGGCGTCAAAAATAGTTCGAATTTCCTTTATAATCATGTTCCTAGAGTTGCATATTTCCCTGTAATTATGTAGCAGAACGATTATGTTTCATCATCCTTAGTAAAAAATATTAATAGTGATGATGAAGAAACTAATGAAGTTTTCAACCAGGGTGATAAACAGAATATATTGCCACGTTGAAAATTAGGGAAGACCAACTTCTTTGAATTTTCCGGGCTAATTGGCCTATCAGATAAGGTCTTCTAGCCCCAACATGGCTGCAGAACGCGAACTGGTGGCAAGGGATCCTAAGATTAGGCAGTGGAGGTGTCATCGCAGGGGTGGAGGAAGCTGGGGAGGTCAGGGAAACAGCGCCTTGATGCAGTGAGAAGCAGGGATGTAAGTCCAGTTGAGGAGGCAGGAGGTTCTGGAAGCCTAGAACTTGAGGGCTCTAGACTTCAGGGTGGGGCAGCTTGAGGCTCTCGCCTCGTGCTTGTCAGGAAGGCCCTTGGCACAGCAGTTGGCACACTTGGAAATGCGCTGGTCGGCAATGGATGGGCAGGCACGGCCTTCATAAGACCAACTTCGGGATGAGACAACAATATATTTCAGGCAAGAACAAACTATGAATAGTAAACAAAAGATAAGCCACGAGGGAAATTTACAGAGTAGCAAAATATAAACATAAAAATAACCACTCTGTTAAAAAAAAACTAATAAATACTTTGTTACAATAGCGTTCTGGTGTATATTTAAAGGGAGATGTGCCTCTTTAGGTGTGTAAATATATTTCTCCTGTAACTTTATGTTGTACAAGAAATCATTTCAATAACACTTTGGAACCGAGGGACGCGAATTCGCGTCCTTGCCGACATTTCACATGTACATTAGGTCAGCTGATATCCCTCCCCAACCTACTGATAGATAGACAAGAAGGGACAAGATCCTGGTGGACGCGAAATCGGTATTTAATATTATATTTAATTTTGAAAATCGAGGACGTGAATTCGCGTCCTTCGGGCTTTATTCAAAATCGGAAAGGACGCGAATTCGCATCCCTCGGGTCGAAAGTGTTAACTGAAACTTTCAGGCCTTGGAGTATTTCTACAGGAGTAAGACTAACTATAACACGCCTCTCTCTTTAATCTTTCTGACTCTTGTAGAAGAGTTCCAAGGCCTGAAAGCTTGGGATAATTAAATGCTTTTAGTTCCGAAGATCATTTGTTGGTTAGAAGTTGATTCAGAAAAAAATATTGCCCTGAGGAAAGTGACAGAAAATCACTGAATTGTCAAGAGTTCAATAAATTATTGATTGATGTGGCTATATTTAAATGATTTTATTAAGAAACTTATTTCCTGGATGAAACTTCTTTCTCAAAATATCGTCTTAAATATTGTTGCACCAAGTTGCAGCCTTGCAGGACCTTGGTTTCTTCCTTCTTGGTGTTATACACCGTATAACCTTGGTGTTATGCATCTCCATCACAGCAGCAACAATATCCACTATCTTGCTCTTCATTGGAAAATAAGTACCGTTGCCACGTTAGTCACCTTGGAAACGAACCAGAATTTGGTCGAATATTCCAAGGGTCCAGAGGGGACCGCAGGGAGGTGTGGTCGGACTTCTCCCCCCCCCCCCCCCCAAAATGGTTTCCATATTGAAAGCAAATAAATAAAAGTAAAAGTAAATAAAAATAAATTACCTTTCAAAGTTATTGTGTTTATTTATTCGTGGTCTTCCTCGTAGGTCGTAATCCGCAGTCTCCTTCTAGGTCCTCCCAGACTCCAATAACCAATCAAGATATATGTACAATAACAATATTACAAAAGGAATAAAATTATAAAAAGGAATGATGATAATCTAAATATTCTGTTTTAAATAAATATTAAATATCATAGAAAATTTTGAATAAATGTAAGGCGCATTAAAATTTATGTAACAATATATAGCGAAAAGTTTAAGAGAGCGAAGAAAGATAAAAAATGCAAAGAATCCTTCACACATGTGGTTTCCCCTCTAGTGGAGTCCAGTGATGATTAACATGCGTCCTATGGATCTTTCTGGCTGAGTTTGTAGCGATACTTGGCAATATTATTTTTTCTTACAGCCACATGTGAGACTTCAATGTTGATCAGTGACGTGAGGATTTGTGTGTGCAGTATTCAGACAGGGAGATCGTGGTTCAAACTGGTATGCCGTCGTCGCAGGATCTCTGGATGTACAAGTTCAACGTGAAGGAAAGGTAAGTTCTCTTTTACATTGTCAGTTGTTTCTTCTGCACAGCTTACACTCATCTGTGTCTTTATAGCCTGCGATTTCTATTAATCACCAACGCCATTCACTTTCTGTCTATAAACTCTGTTAACCACTATATACCACACGTTAATTTATCCATGAAAGATAACTCAGCGTGTCTAGACCTCATCTGTTTCCTCATATCCTGAAATTTCTATCAATCACCAAAGACTTTCAATTTCTGCATATAAAATACGTGGAACACTAGATACCACAAGTTAAATCATCCGTTAGTATGACTCAGCGTGCATAGACTTCATTCGTTTCCTCATCCTGCGATTTCTATTAATCATCAAAAACATTCACTTTGTGCATATAAATTTTGTCGTTCATGAAATTCCACAAGAAAATTTACTAATCAGGATGACTCAGTGTGCATAGACTTCATCGTTTCCTCATCCTGAAATTTCTATTAATCATCAAAGACATACAACAACAACAACAAAGCCTTTATTTAGGGCCTCTCGCCCTATACAGGATTCGCCAGTTCACAAGGGAAGGGGAGAACTCTGTGCAGGCCCTAAATAAAGGCTTTGTTGTTTGTTAAAATTTATCATATTTATCATGGATACACATTTTCGTACAGCCTTGAAAAATAGTCATGGCTTGAGGGTTTGTGTGTGTGTGTGTGCTTATGCATCTAGTTTACATTAAAAAAATGTATTACAAAATTATTTTAGTAAACATAGAATGCATTTAAGTATAGCCTTGAGTGGCATGTGACCTGGTCAATCAAGATATTATGAAAAGATCTAGG